>BMAO01003832.1:0-37971 GCA_019973975.1 Trichonephila clavata | reverse complement strand
AATTTTAGCACTTCTAATTAAGCTAGGGATAAAAATGAGGTATTTTTGGAAAGGTAATGAGCTAAAAGAATTTAAAAATGCAATAACCTGAAATTCACCTTTTTAAAAAATTTTTACCTTTCCAACTCCCCTTAAAAACAGAAAAATCACTATATCAAGATGAGGGAAAGGGAGAAAAAGCATTTTTTCACGATTTACCAAATACGCATTACCCAAAATACACATTAAGATTTTCATATTTTCGCAGGAAAGCGCCGTGTTTCAAAATACACCAACCCTGGAAATGTGTTTTCTGGAAAGATAATACTCTTCTACATTTTGGACGAAAAGAAGCTTTCAACACTTTTTTTTTCACACAATAAGAAAAAGAATAAGGGATCATGGCCCAAAATGCACTTTGGCGAATTAAGTCTTTCAGCTCCTACGTCACCGGTGACGTCGCCCGTCGTGGTTGTGGATGTGTAAACAAGTGCACCAGACATCTCTTCAACAGGTGTCTTAGACATTCAAATGGACTCAATATATCACTTGCTACGATAACGTAACAGTCCATTGGGTTGACTCTAGATGGCTTTAAAACATGGGGAATTTCACTTATCTAAATTAACCGGTTGAGTCGATAGGTTGAAGGTATTAAATTGTCGGGAGATATGTTTGTTATTGAGTTTATTAAATAAATATTTTGGGAGTTGTATTCAGTCTCAGATTAAATTTACTGAGTCAACCACAAATGTTTGGTGCTCCATTAAGGATATCTTGTATCCTTCACGTTAGAGATATCGCGTCTAAAAATAGATTTATTTGAAAATATAAGATGTGTATACTGAGTAAAGTATTGTTGCGTTGATCGGGGATTGAGGATTTTATGCCAATCAGTCGTAAAGAACAAGACAGTTTTTTAAGAGTGATGAGAATTTATTGTCTAAAATCAATTCTTCAAGTACAGGATGTAGCATGAAAGTTCTCAGAATAACATCAGAAGGACTTCACACATTTCAACAGCACTAAGACACAATTATCAGTTTCTAAAATAGAAGATGTGAAAGATTACTTCCAAGCAATCATTCGTTCAACAGCTGAAGTAAACACTAATCGCTTCAACGATCGAAACAAGACTACCTGACTTTCTCCGAGCATCTCTATATTAATATCATTTGAGAAATATCCACTTCCGTCATAGGTTTTGAAATTAGTGGATTCTCAACAAATTTTCAGAAAAATCCAGACAGTCCCAAACTTGCTAACTTGGTTACCAAGTCGTCAACAATTATGCCAATGGCGATGCTTGCGAATATATTACAATTTTAACTTAAAATAAATATAACATAGAGTAATATAAATGTATTACACATTCAAATACATATTATTTACTCTATTTTATACAAAATTCGTAACAATATTTTCATTAATTTTGATCGGACACTATAAAACGATTCAGGTTAATTTCCCATTAAAGTTAAAATGTTACCAAGTTTCTAAAGCGAAATGGATTTTTTTGTGAGCGGTTTAGGAAAGTAGTTTAGTGGTTTAGTGTCTACACATTGCTGCGTGGAAATTTAGATTTACATAAGTTCAAATGATTTAGTGATTTTTAAAAGTAAAAATACTAAATGAATCATTAAAAACACCAAATTAGTATTTTTTAAACATTAAAGTATTTTTTTAACTAAAGTTCTTATGCAACACATTTTAGGACATGAACAAGTGAAACAACCAAAAAAAAATATTCGGAGAGATTGGAAATCGGTAGATGTGATGAACATGTATCAAAACCGTAGTGCTAATAATTTTGGAGACAAGCTTTTGACCTTGGCGCGAGTGTGTCGTTTGAGCCTCCTAACTGCCGGGCGAATGCTGTGCTGTGTATGCGTAACACAACTGAAGTGAAAAGGAAGCGCTTTTATTCGTGTGCTTTGTGGTTTACAACTCGATTGCAAGAGAAGGAGTCGCTGCATACCCCCTTCTTGGAGAAGAAAGTCGTTTTTTTCAGTTGATGGACTTTTTGTGTTATACAAAGTATTCCTGAATTGGTAAAATGCGGAGGGTCGTATGATCTTAATATATATAATATCCGATAAATGATACGATATTTGTTTATGAAAAGAACCAATTGACTCCATTTGTTGACTTTTCTAATGACACGCAGGTGTTGAATGATTAAATGAACTAATACAAGCTTGCTGTCTAGTTTTTACTGAGTTTCGCGAAAAGTTGCATTCTTTTTTTTTTATTAGGATGTACCCGATCTTCGGAATGCGGCTTTTCTTCAGGACTGCAATTTTCCACTTAGAATTTCTGGAACAAACTATTATAACACTGACTCAAACTTATTGTCCCATCATCATAGACAATAAAACACGTTTAACTCGAAAGCGCTTAAAACTAAATATCGGTTAATACGAAATAATGCAACGGTCTGACAAATCACTATGTACTTTTATGCATTTTTGTTCTCCTAATGTCAAATGGAAGTCCCTTAACAAGAAAAGATTTCTTTTCTTTGAGTGAACGAAATACAGAAAACACAAAACTCGCAGGCTGTACTTAAGAGGGGTGTGAAATGAAAGAGAAATTTTTCACATGGTACGTAGAAAGGAATCTACACTGTGGCCACCGTAAATGCAATACCCTGAAGGAAGCACGCAAATGACATGAAATTTACTACATGCATTAGCGGAGGTGAAATATGCAAATGATTAGAATTTCAGCACAGACACATATCACGCACGCCTGTGGCGCCACCTCAAAGCGCTATTTAAGGCTTGGAGATTTCGACGATTTCAAGTTCGGCAATTGTGTTTTTCTTGTGGTTTTTTCAAAAAACGATCAGTTATGTCTCGTAGAAAACAGCGATCAGCTTTTGTTCAAGTATCCGAGCTCGACAGAGGAAGGATAGCTGCCTGCCGAGATTGTAGATTATCTTTCAGGGAAATCGGTAGTTGTGTTGGACGAAACCAAACAACTGTAATGCGGATATGTGACCGTTGGATGCAGCAGGGTACGACGGACGACGTGGTTGATCGCATCCACCTCAGTGCACCACTTCACGTGAGGACAGGCAAATTGAGCGCATGGCAGTGACGGATCACTCAGTCACATCACGAACCCTAGCACAGCACATTCAGTCTGCAAAGCATCATTCAGAGTCTGCGCGTACCATTCGACGCCGTTTACAGCAGAGTGATCTATCCGCAAGACGTCCATTGCTTGGTCTACCCTTGACGCAGAACTGCAGACGTCTCCGCCGCCAATGGTGTGATGAAAGAAGGGTGTGGGTGGCAGAATGGAATGAAGTTGTCTTTACTGACGAGTCACGCATCTGTCTGAAACACCACGACGGTCAGATTCGGGTCAGGAGACACCGTGGAGAGAGAATGCTGAACAGCTGCGTTATGCTTCGCCACACTGGTCCTGCGCGTGGTATTATGGTATGGGGCGGTATTGGATATCACTCTCGCACTCCTCTAGTACACATTGCCGGTACTTTAAACAGCCAGCGCTACATCTCCGAGGTGTTGGAGCCAGTTGTCCTTTCTTACCTTCAGGGCTTGGCCACAGCCATATTTCAACAGGATAATGCGCGACCACACGTGGCACGTATTGTCGAAAGGTTCTTCGTCAATCACCAGATTGAATTGCTTCTCTGGCCGTCTCGTTCTCCGGATATTTCGCCGATAGAAAACATGTGGTCCATGGTTGCTCAACGATTGACCCAGATTACACCCCAGCTGCCACACCAGTTCAAATTTGGCAACGTGTGGAAGCTGCTCGGTCTGCTGTACCCCAAGAACACATCCAAAGTCACTTTGAATCAATGCCGAGGAGTGTGGCAGTGGTGATCTCCAACAATGGCGGCTACTCTGGCTACTGATTCTAGCAGAACCAACCACACTTCACAGAAATTTAATCATTTGATACTTGGTTAACATATTATCCACAAAATAAATTTTGTTGTGCTATCTCTTGGCTTTCTTGGTGTTGCATTTATGGTGGCCAGCACTGTAACTTGGTTTTAAAATACTCTCGGAATTGGCTGGGACAAGAACCAATTTTGTTTATCTACGCTACTTTCCCCCTCCCTGCCCACACAAAAACATCTAATCTCTCATCAGATGGCTTTGAAATTCGTTGAAGAGTACATCACAGTGTGAGTAAAATCAAGTGAATTTTGTTCGTATTATTTATTTGTATTTAAGTAAATATATATTTCGAGCGCACAAAGAGCTCAGAGGAAAACAAACTGCTATTTTGCTTAAAATAAAGATAGGGCTTCTTAAGGTCGTTCATCAAAAAGAGAAGAAGAAAAAAGAAATCTGTTAAGATATCAGCATTGTTAACTGCACTTTACCAACAATTAATAAAAAAAGAGAGTAAATTACATAAATGTTTGGACGATTTTTATTGAATGTATGCATATATACATATCCAAGAAATAAAATGTAAAATAAATTTAATATTGTTGTAAGTGTTTCCATTTTAAATCTGATGTATTGAATTAAAATTATTTTTTCGATTGTATTTCCCAGAGCAAACTAATAAAACTCACTGCACATTTTTTCCTTTCTTTTTTTTCTTTTTTTTTCTTTTTTTTTGATTTTTTGAGAAGACAAAAAAACTGTGGTAAAAATTGAAACATGAGTGTTGAGCAAACGGCTTAATTTACAGTTTTTATTTTTATATTTTTCTGGTGTGTATCTTTATTTTATGGAATTAAAATACAACTGAGTCACATTGTTTATTATTTTAATTAATGGTTTACGTTTCACATTTCAAAATACACAGTCTGTTTAAGAAGTAACAGGAATGATTCAATAAAAAATGTTCTTATATAGAACATACGGGGTACTACCATTGTCGCTCATTTACGCAGTAGCAGAGATTAAGCGCTATCTTGGGTTACAGTTCACAGTTTATCATACTTGTTATTATTTTCATTGACTTTGTTTAAAATGAATAGTTCAACTTTAAGAATAACAATGAGTTTTGTTGGTATATTATTTCGAAGTGGAGCTAGGGATTGCACTGAAGAGAGTGAGCACTGAGTGAGTGCACTGAGAGATATTGAGATGCCATATGAATCAAATATTTTTATACATCGTTCAAGCCAGACTTCTTAAAATAATGTTTCTAGCAGACGTCTTTCGATGATTCGGTGAATAACTTTTCCCTAGTCCTGCATCCTTGTCAATTGATTGGAAATACGTCTTCCATGCTGCACACGAGACACGTGGCTTACAACCATGATGTCCAAATAGGCTGCGCATGCTCTTTGTGCTCGCCGCTCCCATCTGTTCTGTCTGATATTTCATTAGGAATAGATGCATCAGAGAGAGGTGAAACATCCGCGAATCTATGACTTCGAAGTGGTAAAAGTCTGGCACATCTTCTTTATCTTCTTCTTATCATCCATTTGCTCAGTGATGAACGAGAGAACGTGAATATCTTTCTTCTTTGTTTCTTCGTCTCTCACGTCTTTCCTTTCACTTTAAATTTAATCGTCTTAATTCCACTCAAAATTCCAATTCCATTCCTGACAGGGTACTCCTGTGTATTTTGTGTCGCTCTCTGAACGCTATTTGTACTGCCACGAAGATGGACGTGTAATATGGTATCAAATGCATTTTCATGTCCCCGTCAACGCGACCCTGTTTTCCCCAGTCCCTCTACGTCGCGTAAAAAGTTCTTTCTCGTTACTTCTGATACAGACTATGTACATGAATGGTATCTTCTTACAGCATCAAAAATGCAAACTTTTTCGTTGTCAGACTTTTTTTTCCTTTGAATTCCTTAGGGTATTTTTTTTATTTCTTTTCTCAATCCGTTTTCGTAGAAAACACCTGCCAGAATTTAAAAAAATATTAAAAGGTATGATTATTATAATAAAAAAATTATTAAAATATATTATTTGTCTTATTAAAAAAATTAAGAAGTGTATTATTTTACTAAACATTTTCAAAAGGTATTATTTTTGCTTTGACCCTCCGTTAGTCGCACGAACCTGTGGGATGAATTGTAAAAATAATTCTGATGTCCCATCCGCACGTTGAGTTGGAACACGTCCGTCCTACTTCTAACTTTCTTTCATCACTCACACTAGCGTTGAGTACCACTAATGCTGTCGGCCGCTTCATATATCGGGAAACAAGGGGTATTTGAATCTGATAGATGCAGCGCGCCCAGCGACGTAATTTTTAATGTATTTCCAATTTTTCCTTAATTTTCCTGTTTTTCTGTAACATAGAATGTAGTTTTCAGTTTTATAGTAATGTAATTGGATATAATTATTTTGCGACTTCTTTAAGATGGTTTTTCTTCTGAGAATTAAGATACATCTGAGAGATGCCGCGAGTAAACGACCTGAGAGTGAAATTCACATGCCTCGTTCATTACGCCTAAGGATTAAAGAAATAATGATGAACATCGTGCTGTTCAAGACCATAAACCAAGATAAACAACACCAAGAACTGAGAAGAGGAAGTAAACTTCCCCTTTTCCGGAGTTTAAGGAAAAATACTACTAAAATTGTGTTGTGTATAAAGCGAAAAATTCATGTTCATTGAAAATTGTAAGATTTTAATGAAGACTGCAACAAAGGGACTCAAAATGTAAATAGATAATGTAGACAAGTAAAAACTGAAGCTATTATTGTCTTGGTTTTTATTTTTGGTTTAAACTGAAATTTCGGACTTTGTCATAAATATTATGTTGCAAAGTGTGTAACATACATATATACCTAATACAGTCAAGCTTGTGGCAAAATAATTCATTAAAATTGCTTACTGCATTATATATATATATATATATATATATAAGTGTACTTTTTATTCTTTTATAAATGTAATTGCTTATCAAGCTTGTTTATTAAGATGGTTACCAAAGAAAGTTTCTATTTTCCTTGCCTTTTTTATATACGAATTCATCTATGAGCCTACATTTTTCACTTTCTGATCCTGTATTTCTTTTTATTTACCTTCCTGCTTTTCAAAACACCCTATATATAGCTCCTTGCTTTGTATTATTAAACCTTTAACGGCTATCGAATTTTTGTGTACTACAAATAGATAAGGGCTTTTTTTACTATGTATTACTTCAATAATAGTCCATTATTTTCACAGGAAGTTAATGCTATAGATAATACAAAAATTAAGAGTTTCAATAACAGACACTGCAATTCATGTCAATATCTTAGATATGTAAATTGCTAGTTTTATATCTAAAATGTTGATCTCAAATTAATTGTCAAATTTCAATAACAAAGTGATTAAATCCTCTCTAAACGTAAGCATGAGGCGATACATCTGAGAGAAGCCGCGCGTTTAACGGAATTTTAAACTTATCATTACGAGCTTCAACTCTAATCAGATTAAAAAATAAAATAAAAAGATCTTACTACATTAATTGATATATTACACATTATAGAAATTTTACAAGCTATTTATGTATAAAAAATAAAATTCTAAAATCAATTACTGTACAAAGAAAAAAAGATTTACCTTCTTTTTATTAGTTTTTTTTTTTTTTAATATTTTCTTTTGGGTTCTTTATTAGATTATTTTCTTCAGTAAAGGTTCCTGTAAACGTAGTAAATGACGTAAGCGTAAATAGTGCCAAAATACTCAAATATTCATGCATTTCTACATTGTATCTCAGATATATTCTCTATGTCAAATTACCCATCTTAATCTTTTTACGCTAGATCTCAGAGATTTGAAATTTCCTCATAAAAGACTATACATATTTTTTAACTTTCGATCATCAAATTCTTAATATTATTTTCCTCTCTTTTTAGAGTGCAATTGTTGCTTATTACAACACAAAGGCACTTTCAAAAGTATTTTCTGTGAAATAATGCAATTAATCCATTAATTCTCTTAAAT
This sequence comes from Trichonephila clavata, assembly GCA_019973975.1. Classification (NCBI taxonomy): domain Eukaryota; kingdom Metazoa; phylum Arthropoda; class Arachnida; order Araneae; family Nephilidae; genus Trichonephila; species Trichonephila clavata. The sequence continues at coordinate 30,094 of BMAO01003832.1, read as the reverse complement.
TTTTGTATATATATAAGCAGTTTTCTTCAACTCGGCTTTGTGCTGAGGATTTCATTTCGTCTTTTGAATAAATTTGAACCTTGCATTAGTTATATCAAAACTATTCGCGTCACAAACAGATAAATGATTATAAATGAAATCTCTAAATGCATTTTTCATCAGTTACTCTTATGAATTTTTTCCAGATATCGATATCAGAAAACTCAACACAGCATTTAATAGCTTTATACTTTGTGAAGCCATCTATATGCGCAGACGTTTCAGAGTAATAAACTAAAGACAAGCAATTTTATCATAAAATCCATTTTAAGCTTCAATCATGTTGCAGCTAAATATTTCTTACATTTTAAAATATGCATCGGTTCTTTCATGGATGGAATAGGTAAAATCATCCATGAATTATTGTCCCTCTCTGATATTTTCCTTGGTGGTTGAGCTCTTCTCCATGTCACGCATTACATTTTTGATCATAAAATCCATTTAAAGCCATGTTGAAGTTGAATATTTCTTACATTTTCAAATATGAATCGATTCTTTCATGGTTGGAATTGATGCGATCATCATTGAAACATTGCCCCTCTCGTATATTTTCCTTGATGGTAGAACTCTTCTTCATGTGACGCATTACTTTTTTGATCATAAAATCTATTTTTAGCGTCTACCATGAGGCAACTGAATATTTCTTACATTATTATGAAATTTGAATCAGTTCTTTCATGGACGGTATTGATGTGATCATCAATTATTGAATAATTGCTGCTCCCTCTTATATAATTTACTTAGTAACTGAACTCTTCTTGATGTCACGCGTTACATTTTTGATCATGAAATCCATTTTAAGCATCCATCATGTTGCAGCTGAATACCTCGTACATTTTGAAATATGAATCGTTTTCTTCATGGATGGTACTGGTGTGATCATCGTTGCATTAATGTCCCTCTCTCATATTTTCCTTGTTGGTTGAACTCTTCTTGATGTCCCGCATTACATTTTTGATTATAAAATCTGATTTAAGTGTCTACCATGGTGCAGCTGAATATTTCTTACATTGTGAAATATGAATCAGTTCTTGCAAGGATGATATTGAAGTGATCATCAATTATTGAATAATTTCCCCTTACTCTTATAATTTCCTTGGAGGTTGAACTCTTCTTGATATCATGCATTACATTTTTGATCATGAAATCCATTTTAAGTGTCTACCAATGCTGCACCTGAATACTTCTTACATTTTGAAATATGAATCGATTTTTTCATGGATGGTATTGTTGTGATAATCAATTATTGAATAATTTCCCCTCTCTCTTATATTTTCCTTGGTGGTGGAACTCTTCTTAATGTCACGTATTACATCTTTCATAAATAAGAGTTCTAAGAATTCTGAGCAGTAAAAATTCATGGCTGCACGATGCCTTTTTTATAAACACGTGGCTGATGGAATAATACTGTTTCTTAAACTGTGTGTGTGTGAAGCGAGATACAACGTCAAATATATCAATGTTGACAGAAGAAAAAGCTGCATCAAAATTAACATACAGTGTAAATATGAGTAAAGAGCTCAATTAAATGTGTGAACAGACTTCTTTCACAACCAGCATACCAGTAATTATTTTCTGTCGTCAACCTTTATACCAAATTAACATGAAATCTCCATTTTAACTAGCATTCCAGTCTCATCGTTTACTCATCTATTTTTCAAGAATTTTTCTTTTATGAACTTGAGGCAGTATTGTTACCATCTCTTTAAAAAACTTGGAAAGATTTTCTGAATTCATTTCAATGAATGTGCCCATCTAATATATTTTTTTAAACTGGTGAGAGTTACACATAATTTGGTATTATTTTCTATGCCTCCAAAACAAGAAAATTTTAATCAATTTCATTAACTGTGGATTCGTTAAAAGTCTTCTTTTCAAATGTTAACGTAAATGGACTGAGTAACACAGTGGCAAGTAGGAATCAGGAAAACTCTAGGTAAGTATGAGCAGTTGTAGATCTCACTCATATTCTTTATTTCTGAAGTCTCATTAACACACATTATTCGATGCTCGTCTATTTTATATACCCAACGTATTCTGTTGCGGAGAGAGTTCTTAGTGGGACCTATGAAAAGAATGAGATTTAGTTTATTCTTTTATGACAACTTAAAAGTTATAAGGTAATGTAATATGAAATGTCTTATAATTCAAAGCGGGAGAATGTGGTCCTTTAAATTCACTTAAAATTAATTCACTTTAATGTTAATTTCATCCACTATTGCCACCATTTTTTCAACAAAATAAATCATTTTCGAAATAGGTGGTGTTTTAAGAAGGTGCAAAAAGCCTATTGTTACGAATTTTGTGTAAAATAGTGTAAATAATTTGTATTTGGATGTGTAAGCATTGATATTCCTCTATATTATGTTTACTTCAAGTTAAAATTTTAATATTCGTAAGCAACTCCGTCCTTTATGTTATAATGGTGATTCAATCGGAATTTGGCGAAATCTTGGCGATAGTGCCATGTTGGCATCATTTTAGGCGAAAAATTTGGCAACTTGCCGACCATGTTAGCGACTATTTTTGGCGAGTTCGGGACCTTATGGAATCTTTTAGAAATTAGTGGAGAAATTCGATAATTTCAAGTTCTATGACGCAATCGGAGTCTTCTCAAAGGAACCGCCGTGAATATGAATAGTAGATACTCTCCGAAACGAGTCAGTATTGTTCTGACTAGCGATTAGTAAACTTGCCTTGACAGTGGTTACCGATTAGCTCGGCTATTCTTGTGAATCATCTTTTACATATGAGTATTTTAGACACTCATAGTTATGTTTGGGACTGTTGAAGGTGTAAAGACCTTCTGAGATGTAATTTGTGAATATTGCTGCTGCATCCTCTATTTCAAGGATTTTTTTGGGGGACAATAAATTCCCATCCCTCTTAAAGAACTGTCTTGTTCTTGGTGACTGATTTGCATAACACTCTCGAACCCCGATCAACGTAACACTATAAGAGACGTTGGGAGTTTAATCCTTTACGAAAGTCTTTATTTCACACGTTTACATCTCAACGAAGTAAAGAAATCTGAATCCCTTAGTGAAAGATCACAGGGGAGGATTTCTTCCATGAATCATTAAACTGTCACATGGTCGTTTGAATTCTACAGGTCTGGTGAATTATCGAAGAGGAAGATGGGATCCTCGCCCATTGGTCAAAGCAGCTTTTATTTAAGTAAATTCCTTATGCGATTTCTCAGTTTCTTACACTAGCACCCCGAACTTAAACACTAGTAATTAAAATGTACAAAAGAGGATGATTTATCTTAAACTCCGCTTTACTGTTAACATAAATGTCCCTTACATTAGGGGTTAATCTACTGCCCAGTTAGTTTTTGTCCCCATAGATAATCCGTTTGCGAAGTACGTTACAAATAGTCTCAGAAAGGATAAAATGCTGTTATTTATATAATACTGGAACTATAAAGACGGAGAGAGATTGCTCGCTCGCATTGTGCCGTGTCCATTTTTATGGAAATTATTTTTCAGTAAAAAATTCACTCCTGTTGGTGGAATTAATTGTTATTATGTCCTAGTTATGCATGTGATATTATAGAAAAGGGATTACTGTCTCGCTGAGTTGCCCTTTTGATTTCTTTTGATGTTATTGGAAATGTTAACTGCCTTCTAATTACAGAAAAAACGGGATATATGAATAAGATAAATATAAAAGATAATTTAATAAAGCGACAGTTAGTTATTAATTTATAAGCTTTCTATAATCAATTCGATATCTAGCTTTGGGTTAAGAGATCTATTACACTAATCAACTACGTTATAAAGATTTAAAGCTGTAAATCATCCAATATTTAGTTTGTTTACATCTTTGTTTTGTGAATGGAAAATGATTAATCTTTCATCACTGTTGTTGAGTAACATGAGAAAAAGTTTTTCAAATGAAATTAAGAAATTAAAATTATTTTTTTCCTTGTGTTTTTGGGATTTGTTAAAAGTTAAGACATTGAATGTCTCATCGGGTTTCAATAGATATATTCTTATTAATGGGACTTATATAATATTCTTCAATAATAATATAATTTCAATAGATATATTCTTATATATTCTTATTATAGACTTATTAATGGGATTTTTGTAAATAGAATGCACTTACACAAAAGACACGTCTAAATATTTAAACAATCACTACTTCAATTATATAAAATCCATTATTTCATACATGACTTAATTACTATAAAATTCTTAATCAAGTAATGAAAAATAAACTTACCGTTTCTTCCTAGAAAACCTTCCATTCACGGAAATCATTCCTAATTGTCAGCAAAATACGCCCATCTCCACAGACTTTTACTTATTAATCTCAATTTTCTTTTCAATAAGGAACTTTGTCTGTCATACAGGAAAAGCTTTATGATGCAGAAAGAAACAGGAGAAATTTTAATCAGTGCTAGTACACACCAGTACAAAAAAATTTTATCAAAGAATGCATGGTCCTAGATGCAACGTAAATGCACTTGTGTATTTCAAAGCGGTTATTCCTCAAACATTGAAACGATACCACTATGATGTTAATTTGAAAAAATACTCTGCATGTAAATGCAAACAACGAAAAAATCAAAAAAAAATCTGAATCATGATGAGAAAAAGGTGTCAATGTCAGCCCCCTGAAGATTTTTGAGCATGCAATCATTTCTAGAGTTATAATATACGGAATAATGGTGCCCATTTTGAAATTTAATATATCAAAAATGCATACACATTTTCAAATGAAATAATACAGGAGGGGGGGGGCACGAATTTACCACAACCTTCCCCACATACTCCATCATTCACTCCAGAAATATTTTCTCAGTTGTTTCCTCAGCTGTGCAAAATAAAAACTTTTTCTTGCTTCCCGGTATTTTGCAAGTCGAAGGTCCAAGTACAAGAAGTGTGGTTAAAAGAATTTTGAAGCCGGTGGCAGATCAGGAAATTATAAGCACAAGAATTGTAAGCCGTAGCCTTAGTGTTCCACAGTCCACGACCTGGTGGCTGCTGAAGGGCGCGATCTTATGTGCTCGCTCCCTTTGCCACTGAGTTCAGGCATTGATCAAAGAAGAATATTCTTGTGAACTCAGCATGCCATCTTTTACAGAAGAGTGCAGCATGCCCAGATTCCATGGCAACTGTTCTTTTTTCCGATCATTCCTATATTGCTCGATATAGTGCTTAAGAATAAACAAGTTTGGCCGCACATGGTGCCCGTAAGGAAGTCGTGATTCTTCATCAAATTTTAGGCGGAAATCATCAGCATCTACCAAATAGGACTGTATCATTTGCCGAAACAAACTGATGAAAGCAAGCACTGGACATTTCTGCAACAGAAGTCAGTCTTTGTAGGAGCATGTTCCAACTTTCGGCGTATATGATAATAGCACCATGAGATCCGGAACATGTTAAGCGAGAGGTAAATTGTCCAATAGTCTCTGCTTCAGTAAATTGTTTACCAGTTCAGCCCAATCTACCGTTTCTTGATTTTCGAGAGTCTGGTGTACAATACTGCTCTTGAGGATGAAGAGGAATTAACGACAATAATTTTTACTGCTGCTGCTGGGGTGGGTCACCATATTTTTGCATCAACTTTGGCGGTTGCATTTTCTGGCGACTATTTTAAATATGGATTAAAATTATTTTTCAAATCTCACTTTATTCTTATGTTTTCTCCTCGTATTCTAGGTTTTTTGTGTTGCTTCCTGTTGTGCATTTACATTTCATTTTAGACCAAGCATTCTTTGATAAAAACGATTTTTGTGTTTATGTGTACTACCACTTGCTAATAATTTCTCCCTTTCTAAATCACATTGTGGCTACATTTTAGCCTCTTGGGAAATTTTCTGTCTAGGAATTATTTTACATAGATTAAATAGTTCGAATAGTTTTACACAAATTTCTTCCTCTATGTTTCCAATATTGTGGAACTTTTTTACATAGACCCAAAGCATTATATACATCCGCTAAGAATACTTTGGCGAATCTGTAAAAAGAATCTTAATTTTTATTTATATTACGTAAAATGGAATATTGATATTATTTTACATAAAACTAAGCATTAGTAAACTCACCTTCATCCGTAATGCTATCGAAAATTCAAAACAACTCCATTCCACCTCGTTAATTATTTTTGGATTTTATTGATCTCCGTAGACTTCTTTGTGGAGTTTACTTGTTGTGTTTTTAATATTTCTTATGTTTGTTCTTGCAGGCTTGCTCCCATTTTCAAAATTGCCTATCATATTAGGTTGACACTGTAAAAGAAACACATTTATTTTACTCTATTGAAATCAGAATAAATATAAACAAATTATTTACTTGAAACTCAATGTGAGAAGATCAAACTTAACTTTACCTTAACTGTGCCCAGAGTTGAGTTAGAAGGAAGCATTTTTGAACTCCTTATTCTTTTTTCAAGAATTTTTGCTTTTTTGATCGTTTCCAGATATTATCACTGAAATCTTTCTCTCAGGTCAACTTCATACTAAGGCTATTCGTTGCAAGACATCAGAATGGTATTTTTATGTACACTTTAAAACAAAATGGTTTGCAAAATTTTCGTTTGCTTAATAAATACTGGTGGTATGTGCTCGTGCTTAATCACGTTTTTATTTCCTGGAATACAGCAAGGTCATTGTTTATTGCAAGTGTTTTCTCTTTTTCTAACAAATGTGTACCTCTAAATTCTTCAAAAGAAGAAAAGCAATTTTCCACTTAGACAGGAACACATACAATCCATTCTTTAGGCCATTTTGACAGTGGTAAGTAGATAAATCCGAAGAGAGAGAAAATGTAGCGAACCATTTGAAATAATCAAATCGATAGTCCTAAATAATTCATCTGTTTTAAATAAAGATTAATGTAATCACTTGATCCAATTCTCCATGAGTCTTTTATCTAGCAGGATTGCATGTTTATTGATAATTTTTAAGCTACGCACTCAGTCTAAGGCATCAAATTGAAAGTTAGTTCTTTACAGAAAAAGCAGGATGACAAAAGAAATAGTGTGAAAATATTTTTTTCTGCAAATTATAGCGTCAAAACTAATGAATGAAGCTCTTTTATATTGAAACTTTTCAACTGTAGTAATTTCCTCCATTTTCTGCAGAAAATCAGTTTTCTTGATCTAGCCTTAAGTCCACAAAATATTCTTTGAATTAATTTTTGTTTAAGAGTTAATTTCTTTCGTACAAGATGATTTCTAAGTCTTCTTTTAGTCTTTTAGGGAACAAATCAATTTCATATAAAGACAAATAATTGAAAATAAGACTCCATGTTTCTTGCTCCCAAAATGAAATTCATCGAAAACTTTCGCTGTTCTTCGCTTCTTTGTTACACTCCAAGTTCTACAAATGTTCTATCAGCATAAAAAGCGTTGTCTGTAACTTCTGGGTGTGTCTAGTGTGTTGTTGATACTCAGATGATTCTGCAAGAATTTTCTTTGGATTTAACAAAATTTTCATCTTATGATATGCTAATAAAACTCCTCAATAAGTAAAACATTCTAATATTTCGGTAACATATTCAAACTCTCACAAGTTTTCGATAAATAGTCTGCTTTTTCTCGCTGAGTACATCCTTCTCTGGTCTCTTTAACATTTCTCAATAGTAGAGATTTCGTACTTGTTTTATGTTCTGATTTGGCTTACTAGAATGAGTTGAGAGTTAAACCTAAAAAAGAATGAAATTTGTTGTAGTATTATGGCGTTTGTTGTTGAAAAGTCTAAAAATGAACAATTAACTTATGTAAAACTGTAAAAAAACTTACTTAAAGGTCAGTTTATATACACAGATGGTACTGGCAGCTTTAAATTCATTAATCTCTTGATTACATCACTTCCTTGTTCATTTATTCTTTGTTCCTTCTTTATTTAAATTATTCCTTCTCCGAGACAACTTTGCATCTTTCAAACTAGAAACATCTTTTCAGAAATATTTCTTTGTGCTTCTTTATTTTTTGCACTAAAACTGTTTTTAACGTTCTTCCAGCAGTATATAGATTTCAATAATAATCAAAAACCCTCTCCGTTTAGAGCATTCGAAATCAATTTCAAGGTTTTGTAGTTATTCATAAGCGATACTTGCTCTTCGCCATATTTCCGCCCACTTTTTGCACCATTCCTAAGATAGTTCATATTATAGTGCTTCTATTTTATTGTCCATTCTTTGAGAAAAGTGCGATGAAACTCAAGAACAGTTTCGATAAATTTGTAGTTATTATTAAACTAAATTATATATTTGTATAAATATCTTTCTTTAACACAGTTGCTTTAAGCGATGTTTATCACTTTTTAATTTTTTTAGTCTCTTAATTTTCATCTATTTTGTATATTTGTTAGCCGCTCTGATTTTTTTTAAATTTTAATCTTGCTTTTCTTTGACCCAATTTATAATAAAGTTTCTTTGTTTTTCTTATGTTTACATTTTTTTTATTACATTTTGCATAGTACAAAAATGAAAACCTGATTTCCAATTATTTTCTTACTTTCAGGTCTTTGGATTGATATTTCCTATCGTTCTGGCCTATTTTTATTAGAATTATTTTCCATCTTTAGAATGCACTAGAATTAAAAAACTAAATTAAAACTAAAATTAATTTTTTAGGTGCTTGCTGTTTTAATTGCATTGCATAAAACCTCTTTGTCTTAATATATGAATTCTCTTGATGATTGGAAAATATTTATCTGAAAATTTTTCAAGTGTGGATAATCTTCATGGTTTAATTCTTCTCTCTCTATAAAGCCAGTTTCCTACTGCTTCATGATATCTGAAAATATTATCTCCAGAATTCCATCCTTTAATTTAAAGTATTTTATTTTTATGTAGACTTTAGTTGTGTGTCCTTCTATTGTCTTTTTTTTGTGTGTGTTTTTTACACCCTTCTTCTAATTTCTAAATATTCTGTATGGTAATATATCCTTAATTGTTCTAAATTCTACTTTTATAAAAATCATAAATTGTCTTGTATTATTGAAAGCAACTGTAATTACGAAAAACGCTTTCATTCAAAGTCATTTCCCTTTTGCTTAACTTTTAGCAGTAGATCATTTTCAATCACTTTCGGCTGCTAGATTATGTTATTCTTTAAGTTCAAAATGGAAAATGTCATTTTCATCTACGATTCTTTTTTAATCGTGTATAGTCGAATGAATCTGTAAAAAATTAAAATTCCATTAAGTATATAACTTCAAACAAGATAGTTAGGAGAGATTATACATATATTTTATAGCTTAATGTAACTTACCTCTACTTCCGTAGCAAATCACGAGCCAAGTAGAATTGTCATCACATATTTTCCATGAAATCTGTTGTCCTCCAAATGACCATGTTTTTATTGAGAGTTGGTTTCTTCATCAAATTAAGATTTTTTTAACCGCTGAATTTTACCATCCATAAAATGCTATGCATCAAGTGCGTTCTCAAGTGTTGTTAAGGATCTGAAAAGCCTTGAGTCGTCACAGATAACGCTAAAAAAGAAGAACATTCATTACTGAGATTTTTGTCTCGTGCAAAATAAAAAGAATAAATTTCAGTAAAACTGTAAATTTTAAAAAAGAAATCTAAACTTACCAATAGGTCAGTTTAAATCCACAAATTCTTCCTGCAGCGAAAGTTGGATAAATCTCTGACTTGCTTCTTCAGTCCATGGTGTTTAAACATTATTCAAATTTAGGACAGCTTTGAAGCTTCAATAATTAAAAGTAATTTTCAAAACTGTTTTGTTCATTTTTTTTCATATATAAAACAATAGAAAAATGTCTTGTGAGCAATCAGATTTCAGATAGCAAATAAAATTTCCTTTTCAAATCACTTGAATTTTTGAAAGTAAAAGTTTTACGCCGCCATTAATGATAGAAAGAGCAATGATTTTCCTCCACCAACTACATATATAATTTTTTTTTCCATTTTATATAAAATACTAATTTCCTCTTCAGAACTATTCAATCAAATATTTTTTGACAGAAATTTTCTCTTAAAATTTAGAGTCTATTTAATAGAATTTAAAGCTGCGTAGTGCAGGATTACAAAAAGAAAAAACTTTGATTCTAAATATCTTAAAATATTTCTTTTAGCGAAATTTTGAAGAGGGGGTAATTCTCAATAGATTCCTTCATGGCTCCAGTTCCGAAGAGACCATGAAGGTGAAAGTCCCCAAGCCCACCGGATCTAACTCAGTGAAATGGCAAGGCTCTAACAAGTGTTGAATGTTAGGCCTCGCCCTGAGATGATCCAAGGAGACGGACTGATGGAAAGGTTTGGAACGAAACACCTTTTCCATCTTGGACGTTGGGCAGTCCGTGTCCGTCTCGTGGGGACAGCACAGCAGCTCCCATAGAGTGCGAAATGTTCGCCGACGGCTCTTGGGGACACGTGACCAGGTGTTCCTGAGCCTTTCTATGGGAGCGCTGGAGAGGGCGGAGAGGATGGCGACCTCCGAGTGCACGTTTCGCATTTGGTGGAGGAGGGCGGCGATTTGAATAAAATGCGAAACGATGCGTGCCCTAAGCTTTGGGCAGGACTGTGCTAGGATGGTACGCACAGTCCATTCCGACAGGTGTTGGAAAGTCACGCTGTCGGGCGACTGTTCGGCCTCGGGAAGGGTAATCCCGAGCTCCGAAATGTCGCTGCACCCGAAGGCCGCTCCATCCAAGAGCGTCAATTGCTCCGCGTAAACCGTCGCCTTCACGTCAGTAAAAAAAGCGGCGGTGGGCACCCTGACGTGAGGCACGGGGAAAAACTTTCTCTTCAACCAAAACCATGCTTTTTGGGCCATGGCTAAAACTGGTTTTTTACAAAAAGAGAAAGGATGTTTCTAAATAAGTTCTGAAAAGAACTGTTTGTTTCGTTCTTTAAAAAAAGACGAAGAGAAAGTCGTTAAAAAGTGACTTAGAACTTGGTCAAATCAAATAATAAAAACGCAGAAAAGCAGTTTTCAAGCACACAATAAGATAAAAATTAGACAACTGGGAAGATGAACCGTTTCAATAATTGCATTTAAGTATTGTGTCTCTCCATTGTTGAAGTTTCAACAAATAAATATAAGACTTTCGTTGTTGAAAGGTGATTGTTCTGCTCTTAAAATTCTGCAGTTATTTCTGTTATTTTAACAATGCTTTTATTTGCCATTGTTGATTTTTTTCAAATTTTAGGTATAAATAAAATTTTAAATATATGACAAAAATAGAAATATTTTTTACATTCCCCAGTTGAAGGTGATTTTGCACTAAGGAATCCATTTTCATTTAGACTAAAATATTTTTCTGTACATTATGGGGATTACTAAGCCTATTAAAAACTTCCAACAGAATAAAATACAAATATTCAACTCAAAACACTTACTTAGTACGTTATTTATTTGTATGAAGGCATGTTAAAGTGTAAAAGTGATTTTAAAATAATCTGGGATTTTTAATTTTATTATTCTACTATCTAGATTTAGTTTGTCTGTTTTGTGAATACGTAATTTTTTAATCCCTAATCTATGCATAAGTGTATTTTATAATAAATATTTTTATGTTCAACTGATTTATTAAACTTCCTAGAATTTAGTATTTGTTTTATGGGAAGGGGGGGAAAACAAATATGTCTCATAAAAAATTAGAAGAATTATGTGTTTACCGGTAGGTAAAACAAATAAAATAACGATAAGAGAAAGATTTTGAATAGTGACTATTTTATAGTCTCCCACTCCCCCTTTTTTTTTTTTCTTTTTTTTCGTTCAGGGATGTTAAAATGATTTCTCCGGATTCCGTGTAATAAAGGCACCGTTTGCTTAAAATGTGAATGACATTAAATTTCAACTGTAACTCTCATTTTTAAATATATCATCTATTTAATGTAAGTATTATTAACGAATTCCTAAAACCATATTTTTTTTTCTTACAATTTATTTCGCTGCACTTTCTTTGCACATTTGTTAATGTAAAAGTTAGAAGATCTCTTTGAATATTTAGCTATGCAATCTTTCTATTTCTTTCATTTTCTAACATATTTTACATACTTGACGATCATAAAGGAATTAATAATAACATTGTATGCATTTAATATTATTTATGTTTTACTTATAGTTTTTATTTTGAAAAACCAGTTAATTTACTACAGTTTTTCTTACTTCCTTGTTCGGGGGGCTTTGGAAACAAGAACTAATCTTTGCTTATGATTCCTTGAAGCAAATTTAGTACAGATTTATCAACTCTCAAATGCATTACTTAAATGATACTAGAATTTTACATTTATTTTTGTATTCTTAAACGTAATTAATTCCATTTTGCAAGTTTCTGCAAAAGCGTTTCAGTTCTATTCAGCTTGTAATGTTCCTTTAAAGAATTATTGAAATCAGGGACGTCTGAAGACTCTTGAAGGCCTTGGGTCCAGAGGAATTTTAAGAATTTTTGAGACCCGAGGCCCCTACGCAAAAGTTGGTTCTACCTGAGATCTTATATAGCAGACAGTTTATAACATGCATTGTCAAATACTTGTTCAAAAGGCAATTTGAAACAAATAAATGTGCACGTCTGCCAATCTCAAAAACCTAGGCACAAACCGGCTCCACCGATGGCATCATTTAGACTCAATGATTTGGATGATTGTTTGTGGTATTAGACCTAGGTCAAAACATGGACAATGGTCATTATATAATAATACAGTCTTGCAATATTTGCCAGTTGACATGCAATTGAAATTCCCTGTTTTTCGAAGAATATGTTTTCGAAGAATATATTGTTCCTGTTTTTCGAACAATATATAATATTTGACCATAAAATTATCCATATCATTATCTTTTCAGAAAATTTGTTGTTTCAGACGTGGGAAGTATCAATATATTATTGTGTTAAATTATATCGAATAACAATAATTACATTTCTGAAATGTTATATTTTGTTCTTTTAAAAAAAAAACTGGATATTTGAGAATTCTGCGAAGTTATAAAGAAAGCATCTTCTGTTCTTGAATAAAAAGAACAGAATTGAATTAATTGAACTGAACTCATTGACGCAACAGCCCATGAGAGCCAAGGCCTACTGTGCTTATCTCGGTTTACGTATCCTTAGACGCTGGGGTGCATTTGCAGATATTTTGGTCAAATGGTCAATCTGATGCGAAACTCCCAGTGTTCAGTTCCCAAGCAAACTTGCTACTCATCATCGACCCACTAATGGGATAAAAGGCTGAGACGACTTTGACTAGCCAGGAATTTGGACCCCGGCGAAGCGGTGTGGAAGCGCAATGCACAACTACTCAGCCACTGGGCTTCATTGAATTAATTGTGACATTAATTAAATTAACTGTATAATTGTGAATTATTTTATATTAATTGTAAAAGTAAATTAATTGTGATAGTTACGCAACACTTAATTAAAAAAAATTTAACATTTTAAACAATTGAATACATTTTTTTATATATTTTATTCATATTTAATAAAAGAACTCACACAGTTTTTTGCAGGAAATATATTGTAACGAATTTCACTGTTGGGTTCAGGGATTGAATAGACTTTAATCAGGACAGTGATAAAACAGTTCTTTATTATCAGCCCAATGAAGAATACAATGTTCAGAAAGGCATAAGAACAGCCGAAATCACAGTAATACAACACAACAGTAACACAAAGCAATGTACTGATCCAGCGAGGAATAGATCAAATTCAAAGCCGTAGGCTTTCGTACTCTCTTCGGCATAAATCACAACGGAATCACCCGTAAAGTAACAGAGGCTGCGGGCGCGTCTGAGCTTCAAGAAATCTGAATAACAACTGCCTCATGTTGGACGCTAATGGACGCTAATGATGATCTAGGGACTGGGACCACCAGGTCCCTCCGCCCTTTATCTGGCAATGAAGTTGGCCTGGTGTTGTAGATTGGATTTAAGGTGGAGGCATGGCTTCAAAGAAATGGGCCGATGGGGTGAGAGCAGCCTGGGTTTGATGGGAAGCAATGGGATTGGATACTGCAGTGAGCTTTATGAGAAAATGGGAGGAGCTATGGACTTTAAAAATACATGGTGATGGGGTGAAATAAAGATGGAATAAGAATTAAGAAATTAAAGATAATAATTTGAGAATGAGAACTTAAGAAATAGTGATGGAAAATTTGAGATTATTTCTTGTCGAGCAGAGCTTCGACAAGAACATACGCTGCATTATTGTCTTTTTCAGCTTGCTTTAGTTTAGGTAATAGATTTAGAATTTCAGGGGATCTTTTTAATATTCTTGATATTAGTTGAGCTAGTTCAATTACTTGAACTAGGTCAGATGCATTGCCGTCAACACAGGGCTCACGAACGACTTTGTCTTTGTTATAATTGATTTGTATTTTTTCGGTGCTGGGGGTGGGGGGAGGGGAGGTCTCTTCGCTAACGATGTTAGCGAAGGAAACTCCTGGTATTATCATATTGCTATCGAAGTTTTTGTTTCTATTTGGGTTATTTAAAGTAGTGCCTTTTTTGGGTTGGGGGAACTTGGGGCATTTTGTGTAGGAGGCCGTATGGCCATGTTCTTCGCAATGAATACAGAAGGGATTCTCCTGCCTCTCCTTGATGGTGCAATTCCTAGTCTGGTGTTCCAGGCCTCATTTAAGACATCTAGGCTTTAGGTGGCAATTGGCTGTGCTGTGCTAGAACTTATTGCAGTTAAAGCATTGGGTAACTCCTCTAACGAGGAACCCATCAACTCTTACGTGCATATATCCTACCTTATTGGTGTCGAAAATCCTTAGGTTGTTATCGTTCCTGGGTAACACCACTTGGAAAAATGGGAGTGGGGCTGTTTTTTTGGATATCAGTTGAGTTACTGTGTCGATAGAAAATCCATCTTCTTCGAGATCCTCTTGGATCTCGTAGGTCTTGGTGAAAATGGGGAGTCCTTTTATGACAACTTTAATTGGTTTATTACTTTTAGGCTTGGTGACAATAAATTCAAAATCTTTATCTTGTTCTAAAAATTGTGTGAGGCTGTGGTAATCTTCGCTGTTACTTGCAGTTAATTTAAGGAATTCTCCGGCAGGTTTATTTATTATATCAGGGAATTTGGAATAGATGGCTTTAAGTTGGTCTCGAACTGTGGTTTTTATTTTAAGGAAAATAGGTGAAATAGGCTTGGGGGCCTATTCCTGAGGTAATTCTATCGTTTGCTGTTCATCTTCAACATCGGATTCAAGATCCGAAAAGCTATTGGTAGTGGCAATGGGTTCAGTGGCGATGGGAGAGGCAGGTCTAGCTGTTTTTTTTTTTTTTTTTGGAAAGACAAAGTCGTCCGTTACATCCTTGGTTTTTTTCCTCTTTTTTTTAGGTTTACGTTTCGGGAGAGGATTATCCTCAACCGATTCGCAACTTTCATTAACAATTGGGGGGGGGGGTAACTAAAGTTTTAGGTTCCTCTGGCATTGGCGAGGTACTTTTAGAATTAGCAATGAAGTTTTTAAATTTAGAGCACAATGGGCTATTGCATGGGGGAAGGGATTCAAGCTCGATCAAAGAAGCATCCTTACCTTTCTGGTGCTCCATGACCTACTTTCTAACGATCCCCTTCAAGTGGGCATTTTGTTCCGTGTCAAAGCGGTTATCAATAATTTGTGAAAAGTTCACAATGCAAACTTCTTCGGCAATAATGGTAGACTCAAGCTCGTTTCTTTGGCAACATGAGCCCTGTTTGTCCGGTGGATCGACGTCCATCGAAGCCATGATATAACATTGGTATTTCCTGAGCTCAGAAACACGTCTGAACTGGTCGAAATCCTACAGTCTTCTCCTGAAACTATCAAATTGCCTCATGTTGCATTTCAGTATGCCTTATATAGACACGGCGAAAGTGGTAGAACATTCCAGAAAATAGAAGAACCGCCCGGAACCGGAAGTCGTCAAATATCGCCAAATTTGGCGACGGCAACAAATTTGGCGACAAAATAAGTTGCCAAAACTGTCGCCAACTGAACGTTATCTCGCCAATTTGGCGAGATACCCAAAGAGCCCCATGTTGTTTACAAGGTTCCATAGCAATTAATCTAATTCACATGTTTACATGCAATAAACATTAATCCTGCACTATTTTTCCAGCAGAATAGTAATTTTGACATAATTTAACATAATAAACACATTTTAAATACCAAAATCGTAACAATATTTTACCTATTCTTAAACTACACTAGGCTCTTGTTATTCATGTAAATGTTTTCATCAGAATGTCAAATATTTTTAAGAATATGTTATCAAAATGCTAACTTTAAGGGGTATCGGAACGCTCTATACTGATAATGTTAAAAAAGGGCCTTTTCAATGTACCTTTTCTAAACACCTGTTGGAAATACAATCCCCAAAGTTTTTTTGCAAGTTAAGCATACATCTAATATTATACTGAAATGAGCTTTTTTTGAAATTGCCATTAGTTTTTCTTTAAAATGTTTTTATTTGATATATAGTGAGAAAACAGTGTTTTTCGACAGAAAAAAAATTATAAAAAAAAATATATACAAAATTTTACTAAAAGCTCATTTCAGTACATACTAGAATATATAAAGAATGTGTCATGTAAGTTTTGTTGACATCAGATATATACTTTCTGAGAAAAGGTACATCGAACCTTCGAAAGTGACATTTTGAGAAAAACGCATTTTTATAAAAAAAAGTTACCTTATCAAAACATTCCAGCTCCATATTCCAAATGTTAAGCATTTTTTAAATTTTCATCTTGTTTCATTCTTTTAAGTCTTTTTACTTTTCTAGACTCCTTAGTTTTCTGTAAATTGGCATATCTTATCCTTGTACTGCTCTCTTTGTCGAGATGTTCCATGCAGCATGTCGCACAATATCCTCGCTCTATGTTACGTTTTTTTAAAAAATATCCAGCTTTGTTGCATTCCCTTTATTAAAGGATGCAGTAGCATCATATGTACCAAAGGAAAGTGTTTCTATGTGCACAAATGTCTTTTGGGGGACACGAGACCAAGTAACATTATTAATGCTTTCATTCGGATTCTGCGTGTTTCCATGCAAGCACTTTTTCCATAACTTTGGATACGAAAGGTCCCTAAAAATAGGCCTAATGGCTTCAACAACAGCAACTGGAAGTTTATGTTTGTGGAGATAAAGTTTATTTTCCAATTCAGCCTTCTTACACTGACACCATGTGTCAAGACCTGATGGACAAAATCGATGCTGTGGATTTTTATCCGTAGATATTTTGTGAAGAAATATTGCCCAAATAGCTTGTTTCATACAGTTTACATTTGATAAATTTCTTCGAATGGCAAGACCATAATATGTTTGCAATTGATCAATAGTTGCTTCTGTTAATCTATTTTTGCCACATAATGCTTTGCCATCTGATAATTTTTGCCCCCTCATTTTTGCTTTGAAACGTCGAAGGCGAGATCCCATCCGTTTCATAACATGTTTTAAAGAAATTTTTAAAAAATGACGTCAAACTTCAAGCTGACCCAAGAGGAAGTGCAATGTTTACCTTTTTTCTGTCCATTTAAATCGGTGACTCGCGTTTAGTCGATTCTTTGAAAACAAAATTTTAGCACTTCTAATTAAGCTAGGGATAAAAATGAGGTATTTTTGGAAAGGTAATGAGCTAAAGAATTTAAAAATGCAATAACCTTAAATTCACCTTTTAAAAAATTTTTACCTTTCCAACTCCCCTTAAAAACAGAAAAATCACTATATCAAGATGAGGGAAAGGGAGAAAAAGCATTTTTTCACGATTTACCAAATACGCATTACCCAAAATACACATTAAGATTTTCATATTTTCGCAGGAAAGCATGCCGTGTTTCAAAATACACCCAACCCTGGAAATGTGTTTTCTGGAAAGATAATACTCTTCTACATTTTGGACGAAAAGAAGCTTTCAACACTTTTTTTTTCACACAATAAGAAAAAGAATAAGGGATCATGGCCCAAAATGCACTTTGGCGAATTAAGTCTGGCAGCTCCTACGTCACCGGTGACGTCGCCCGTCGTGGTTGTGGATGTGTAAACAAGTGCACCAGACATCTCTTCAACAGGTGTCTTAGACATTCAAATGGACTCAATATATCACTTGCTACGATAACGTAACAGTCCATTGGGTTGACTCTAGATGGCTTTAAACATGGGGAATTTCACTTATCTAAATTAACCGGTTGAGTCGATAGGTTGAAGGTATTAAATTGTCGGGAGATATGTTTGTTATTGAGTTTATTAAATAAATATTTTGGGAGTTGTATTCAGTCTCAGATTAAATTTACTGAGTCAAACCACAAATGTTTGGTGCTCCATTAAGGATATCTTGTATCCTTCACGTTAGAGATATCGCGTCTAAAAATAGATTTATTTGAAAAATATAAGATGTGTATACTGAGTAAAGTATTGTTGCGTTGATCGGGGATTGAGGATTTTATGCCAATCAGTCGTAAAGAACAAGACAGTTTTTTAAGAGTGATGAGAATTTATTGTCTAAAATCAATTCTTCAAGTACAGGATGTAGCATAAAAGTTCTCAGAATAAACATCAGAAGGACTTCACACATTTCAACAGCACTAAGACACAATTATCAGTTTCTAAAATAGAAGATGTGAAAGATTACTTCCAAGCAATCATTCGTTCAACAGCTGAAGTAAACACTAATCGCTTCAACGATCGAAACAAGACTACCTGACTTTCTCCGAGCATCTCTATATTAATATCATTTGAGAAATATCCACTTCCGTCATAGGTTTTGAAATTAGTGGATTTCTCAACAAATTTTCAGAAAAATCCAGACAGTCCCAAACTTGCTAACTTGGTTACCAAGTCGTCAACAATTATGCCAATGGCGATGCTTGCGAATATATTACAATTTTAACTTAAAATAAATATAACATAGAGTAATATAAATGTATTACACATTCAAATACATATTATTTACTCTATTTTATACAAAATTCGTAACAATATTTTCATTAATTTTGATCGGACACTATAAAACGATTCAGGTTAATTTCCCATTAAAGTTAAAATGTTACCAAGTTTCTAAAGCGAAATGGATTTTTTTGTGAGCGGTTTAGGAAAGTAGTTTAGTGGTTTAGTGTCTACACATTGCTGCGTGGAAATTTAGATTTACATAAGTTCAAATGATTTAGTGATTTTTAAAAGTAAAAATACTAAATGAGTCATTAAAAACACCAAATTAGTATTTTTTAAACATTAAAGTATTTTTTTAACTAAAGTTCTTATGCAACACATTTTAGGACATGAAAAAGTGAAACAACCAAAAAAAAATATTCGGAGGGATTGGAAATCGGTAGATGTGATGAACATGTATCAAAACCGAAGTGCTAATAATTTTGGAGACAAGCTTTTGACCTTGGCGCGAGTGTGTCGTTTGAGCCTCCTAACTGCCGGGCGAATGCTGTGCTGTGTATGCGTAACACAACTGAAGTGAAAAGGAAGCGCTTTTATTCGTGTGCTTTGTGGTTTACAACTCGATTGCCAGAGAAGGAGTGGAGAAGAAAGTCGTTTTTTTCAGTTGATGGACTTTTTGTGTTATACAAAGTATTCCTGAATTGGTAAAATGTGGAGGGTCGTATGATCTTAATAGATATAATATCCGATAAATGATACGATATTTGTTTATGAAAAGAACCAATTGACTCCATTTGTTGACTTTTCTAATGACACGCAGGTGTTGAATGATTAAATGAACTAATACAAGCTTGCTGTCTAGTTTTTACTGAGTTTCGAGAAAAGTTGCATTCTTTTTTTTTTATTAGGATGTACCCGATCTTCCGGAATGCGGCTTTTCTTCAGGACTGCAATTTTCCACTTAGAATTTCTGGAACAAACTATTATAACACTGACTCAAACTTATTGTCCCATCATCATAGACAATAAAACACGTTTAACTCGAAAGCGCTTAAAACTAAATATCGGTTAATACGAAATAA
Organism: Trichonephila clavata; assembly: GCA_019973975.1. NCBI lineage: Eukaryota > Metazoa > Arthropoda > Arachnida > Araneae > Nephilidae > Trichonephila > Trichonephila clavata. The sequence goes on along the minus strand of BMAO01003832.1, from coordinate 10,163 downwards.
TGCAACGGTCTGACAAATCACTATGTACTTTTATGCATTTTTGTTCTCCTAATGTCAAATGGAAGTCCCTTAACAAGAAAAGATTTCTTTTCTTTGAGTGAACGAAATACAGAAAACACAAAACTCGCAGGCTGTACTTAAGAGGGGTGTGAAATGAAAGAGAAATTTTTCACATGGTACGTAGAAAGGAATCTACACTGTGGCCACCGTAAATGCAATACCCTGAAGGAAGCACGCAAATGACATGAAATTTACTACATGCATTAGCGGAGGTGAAATATGCAAATGATTAGAATTTCAGCACAGACACATATCACGCACGCCTGTGGCGCCACCTCAAAGCGCTATTTAAGGCTTGGAGATTTCGACGATTTCAAGTTCGGCAATTGTGTTTTTCTTGTGGTTTTTTCAAAAAACGATCAGTTATGTCTCGTAGAAAACAGCGATCAGCTTTTGTTCAAGTATCCGAGCTCGACAGAGGAAGGATAGCTGCCTACCGAGATTGTAGATTATCTTTCAGGGAAATCGGTAGTTGTGTTGGACGAAACCAAACAACTGTAATGCGGATATGTGACCGTTGGATGCAGCAGGGTACGACGGACGACGTGGTTGATCGCATCCACCTCAGTGCACCACTTCACGTGAGGACAGGCAAATTGAGCGCATGGCACTGACGGATCACTCAGTCACATCACGAACCCTAGCACAGCACATTCAGTCTGCAAAGCATCATTCAGAGTCTGCGCGTACCATTCGACGCCGTTTACAGCAGAGTGATCTATCCGCAAGACGTCCATTGCTTGGTCTACCCTTGACGCAGAACTGCAGACGTCTCCGCCGCCAATGGTGTGAAGAAAGAAGGGTGTGGGTGGCAGAATGGAATGAAGTTGTCTTTACTGACGAGTCACGTATCTGTCTGAAACACCACGACGGTCAGATTCGGGTCAGGAGACACCGTGGAGAGAGGATGCTGAACAGCTGCGTTATGCTTCGCCACACTGGTCCTGCACGTGGTATTATGGTATGGGGTGGTATTGGATATCACTCTCGCACTCCTCTAGTACACATTGCCGGTACTTTAAACAGCCAGCGCTACATCTCCGAGGTGTTGGAGCCAGTTGTCCTTCCTTACCTTCAGGGCTTGGCCACAGTCATATTTCAACAGGATAATGCGCGACCACACGTGGCACGTATTGTCGAAAGGCTCTTCGTCAATCACCAGATTGAATTGCTTCTCTGGCCGTCTCTTTCTCCGGATATTTCGCCGATAGAAAACATGTGGTCCATGGTTGCTCAACGATTGACCCAGATTACACCCCCAGCTTCCACACCAGTTTAAATTTGGCAACGTGTGGAAGCTGCTCGGTCTGCTGTACCCCAAGAACACATCCAAAGTCACTTTGAATCAATGCCGAGGAGTGTGGCAGTGGTGATCTCCAACAATGGCGGCTACTCTGGCTACTGATTCTAGCAGGAACCAACCACACTTCACAGAAATTTAATCATTTGATACTTGGTTAACATATTATCCACAAAATAAATTTTGTTGTGCTATCTCTTGGCTTTCTTGGTGTTGCATTTATGGTGGCCAGCACTGTAACTTGGTTTTAAAATACTCTCGGAATTGGCTGGGACAAGAACCAATTTTGTTTATCTACGCTACTTTCCCCCTCCCTGCCCACACAAAAACATCTAATCTCTCATCAGATGGCTTTGAAATTCGTTGAAGAGTACATCACAGTGTGAGTAAAATCAAGTGAATTTTGTTCGTATTATTTATTTGTATTTAAGTAAATATATATTTCGAGCGCACAAAGAGCTCAGAGGAAAACAAACTGCTATTTTGCTTAAAATAAAGATAGGGCTTCTTAAGGTCGTTCATCAAAAAGAGAAGAAGAAAAAAGAAATCTGTTAAGATATCAGCATTGTTAACTGCACTTTACCAACAATTAATAAAAAAAGAGAGTAAATTACATAAATGTTTGGACGATTTTTATTGAATGTATGCATATATACATATCCAAGAAATAAAATGTAAAATAAATTTAATATTGTTGTAAGTGTTTCCATTTTAATTCTGATGTATTGAATTAAAATTATTTTTTCGATTGTATTTCCCAGAGCAAACTAATAAAACTCACTGCACATTTTTTCCTTTCTTTTTCTTTTCTTTTCTTTTTTTTCTTTTTTTTTTTTTTGACTTTTTGAGAAGACAAAAAAACTGTGGTAAAAATTGAAACATGAGTGTTGAGCAAACGGCTTAATTTACAGTTTTTATTTTTATATTTTTCTGGTGTGTATCTTTATTTTATGGAATTAAAATACAACTGAGTCACATTGTTTATTATTTTAATTAATGGTTTACGTTTCACATTTCAAAATACACAGTCTGTTTAAGAAGTAACAGGAATGATTCAATAAAAAATGTTCTTATATAGAATATACGGGGTACTACCATTGTCGCTCATTTACGCAGTAGCAGAGATTAAGCGCTATCTTGGGTTACAGTTCACAGTTTATCATACTTGTAATTATTTTCATTGACTTTGTTTAAAATGAATAGTTCCACTTTAAGAATAACAATGAGTTTTGTTGGTATATTATTTCGAAGTGGAGCTAGGGATTGCACTGAAGAGAGTGAGCACTGAGTGAGTGCACTGAGAGATATTGAGATGCCATATGAATCAAATATTTTTATACATCGTTCAAGCCAGACTTCTTAAAATAATGTTTCTAGCAGAAGTCTTTCGATGATTCGGTGAATAACTTTTCCCTAGTCCTGCATCCTTGTCAATTGATTGGAAATACGTCTTCCATGCTGCACACGAGACACGTGGCTTACAACCATGATGTCCAAATAGGCTGCGCATGCTCTTTGTGCTCGCCGCTCCCATCTGTTCTGTCTGATATTTCATTAGGAATAGATGCATCAGAGAGAGGTGAAACATCCGCGAATCTATGACTTCGAAGTGGTAAAAGTCTGGCACATCTTCTTTATCTTCTTCTTATCATCCATTTGCTCAGTGATGAACGAGAGAACGTGAATATCTTTCTTCTTTGTTTCTTCGTCTCTCACGTCTTTCCTTTCACTTTAAATTTAATCGTCTTAATTCCACTCAAAATTCCAATTCCATTCCTGACAGGGTACTCCTGTGTATTTTGTGTCACTCTCTGAACGCTATTTGTACTGCCACGAAGATGGACGTGTAATATGGTATCAAATGCATTTTCATGTCCCCCGTCAACGCGACCCTGTTTTCCCCAGTCCCTCTACGTCGCGTAAAAAGTTCTTTCTCGTTACTTCTGATACAGACTATGTACATGAATGGTATCTTCTTACAGCATCAAAAATGCAAACTTTTTCGTTGTCAGACTTTTTTCCTTTGAATTCCTTAGGGTATTTTTTTTATTTCTTTTCTCAATCCGTTTTCGTAGAAAACACCTGCCAGAATTTAAAAAAATATTAAAAGGTATGATTATTATAATAAAAAAATTATTAAAATATATGATTTGTCTTATTAAAAAAATTAAGAAGTGTATTATTTTACTAAACATTTTCAAAAGGTATTATTTTTGCTTTGACCCTCCGTTAGTCGCACGAACCTGTGGGATGAATTGTAAAAATAATTCTGATGTCCCATCCGCACGTTGAGTTGGAACACGTCCGTCCTACTTCTAACTTTCTTTCATCACTCACACTAGGGTTGAGTACCACTAATGCTGTCGGCCGCTTCATATTTCGGGAAACAAGGGGTATTTGAATCTGATAGATGCAGCGCGCCCAGCGACGTAATTTTTAATGTATTTCCAATTTTTCCTTAATTTTCCTGTTTTTCTGTAACATAGAATGTAGTTTTCAGTTTTATAGTAATGTAATTGGATATAATTATTTTGCGACTTCTTTAAGATGGTTTTTCTTCTGAGAATTAAGATACATCTGAGAGATGCCGCGAGTAAACGACCTGAGAGTGAAATTCACATGCCTCGTTCATTACGCCTAAGGATTAAAGAAATAATGATGAACATCGTGCTGTTCAAGACCATAAACCAAGATAAACAACACCAAGAACTGAGAAGAGGAAGTAAACTTCCCCTTTTCCGGAGTTTAAGGAAAAATACTACTAAAATTGTGTTGTGTATAAAGCGAAAAATTCATGTTCATTGAAAATTGTAAGATTTTAATGAAGACTGCAACAAAGGGACTCAAAATGTAAATAGATAATGTAGACAAGTAAAAACTGAAGCTATTATTGTCTTGGTTTTTATTTTTGGTTTAAACTGAAATTTCGGACTTTGTCATAAATATTATGTTGCAAAGTGTGTAACATACATATATACCTAATACTGTCAAGCTTGTGGCAAAATAATTCATTAAAATTGCTTACTGCATTATATATATATATATTATATATATATATATATATATATATATATAAGTGTACTTTTTATTCTTTTATAAATGTAATTGCTTATCAAGCTTGTTTATTAAGATGGTTACCAAAGAAAGTTTCTATTTTCCTTGCCTTTTTTTATATACGAATTCATCTATGAGCCTACATTTTTCACTTTCTGATCCTGTATTTCTTTTTATTTACCTTCCTGCTTTTCAAAACACCCTATATATAGCTCCTTGCTTTGTATTATTAAACCTTTAACGGCTATCGAATTTTTGTGTACTACAAATAGATAAGGGCTTTTTTTACTATGTATTACTTCAATAATAGTCCATTATTTTCACAGGAAGTTAATGCTATAGATAATACAAAAATTAAGAGTTTCAATAACAGATACTGCAATTCATGTCAATATCTTAGATATGTAAATTGCTAGTTTTATATCTAAAATGTTGATCTCAAATTAATTGTCAAATTTCAATAACAAAGTGATTAAATCCTCTCTAAACGTAAGCATGAGGCGATGCATCTGAGAGAAGCCGCGAGCTTAACGGAGGTTTAAACTTATCATTACGAGCTTCAACTCTAATCAGATTAAAAAGTTAAATAAAAAGACCTTACTACATTAATTGATATATTACACATTATAGAAATTTTACAAGCTATTTATGTATAAAAAATAAAATTCTAAAATCAATTACTGTACAAAGAAAAAAAGATTTACCTTCTTTTTTATTAGTTTTTTTTTTTTTTTTTAATATTTTCTTTTGGGTTCTTTATTAGATTATTTTCTTCAGTAAAGGTTCCTGTAAACGTAGTAAATGACGTAAGCGTAAATAGTGCCAAAATACTCAAATATTCATGCATTTCTACATTGTATCTCAGATATATTCTCTATGTCAAATTACCCATCTTAATCTTTTTACGCTAGATCTTAGAGTTTTGAAATTTCCTCATAAAAGACTATACATATTTTTTAACATTCGATCATCAAATTCTTAATATTATTTCCCTCTCTTTTTAGAGTGCAATTGTTGCTTATTACAACACAAAGGCACTTTTAAAAGTATTTTCTGTGAAATAATGCAATTAATCCATTAATTCTCTTAAATTTTTGTATATATATAAGCAGTTTTCTTCAACTCGGCTTTGTGCTGAGGATTTCATTTCGTCTTTTGAATAAATTTGAACCTTGCATTAGTTATATCAAAACTATTCGCGTCACAAACAGATAAATGATTATAAATGAAATCTCTAAATGCATTTTTCATCAGTTACTCTTATGAATTTTTTCCAGATATCGGTATCAGAAAACTCAACACAGCATTTAATAGCTTTATACTTTGTGAAGCCATCTATATGCGCAGACGTTTCAGAGTAATAAACTAAAGACAAGCAATTTTATCATAAAATCCATTTTAAGCTTCAATCATGTTGCAGCTAAATATTTCTTACATTTTAAAATATGCATCGGTTCTTTCATGGATGGAATAGGTAAAATCATCCATGAATTATTGTCCCTCTCTGATATTTTCCTTGGTGGTTGAGCTCTTCTCCATGTCACGCATTACATTTTTGATCATAAAATCCATTTAAAGCCATGTTGAAGTTGAATATTTCTTACATTTTCAAATATGAATCGATTCTTTCATGGTTGGAATTGATGCGATCATCATTGAAACATTGCCCCTCTCGTATATTTTCCTTGATGGTAGAACTCTTCTTCATGTGACGCATTACTTTTTTGATCATAAAATCTATTTTTAGCGTCTACCATGAGGCAACTGAATATTTCTTACATTATTATGAAATTTGAATCAGTTCTTTCATGGACGGTATTGATGTGATCATCAATTATTGAATAATTGCTGCTCCCTCTTATATAATTTACTTAGTAACTGAACTCTTCTTGATGTCACGCGTTACATTTTTGATCATGAAATCCATTTTAAGCATCCATCATGTTGCAGCTGAATACCTCGTACATTTTGAAATATGAATCGTTTTCTTCATGGATGGTACTGGTGTGATCATCGTTGCATTAATGTCCCTCTCTCATATTTTCCTTGTTGGTTGAACTCTTCTTGATGTCCCGCATTACATTTTTGATTATAAAATCTGATTTAAGTGTCTACCATGGTGCAGCTGAATATTTCTTACATTGTGAAATATGAATCAGTTCTTGCAAGGATGATATTGAAGTGATCATCAATTATTGAATAATTTCCCCTTACTCTTATAATTTCCTTGGAGGTTGAACTCTTCTTGATATCATGCATTACATTTTTGATCATGAAATCCATTTTAAGTGTCTACCAATGCTGCACCTGAATACTTCTTACATTTTGAAATATGAATCGATTTTTTCATGGATGGTATTGTTGTGATAATCAATTATTGAATAATTTCCCCTCTCTCTTATATTTTCCTTGGTGGTGGAACTCTTCTTAATGTCACGTATTACATCTTTCATAAATAAGAGTTCTAAGAATTCTGAGCAGTAAAAATTCATGGCTGCACGATGCCTTTTTTATAAACACGTGGCTGATGGAATAATACTGTTTCTTAAACTGTGTGTGTGTGAAGCGAGATACAACGTCAAATATATCAATGTTGACAGAAGAAAAAGCTGCATCAAAATTAACATACAGTGTAAATATGAGTAAAGAGCTCAATTAAATGTGTGAACAGACTTCTTTCACAACCAGCATACCAGTAATTATTTTCTGTCGTCAACCTTTATACCAAATTAACATGAAAATCTCCATTTTAACTAGCATTCCAGTCTCATCGTTTACTCATCTATTTTTCAAGAATTTTTCTTTTATGAACTTGAGGCAGTATTGTTACCATCTCTTTAAAAAACTTGGAAAGATTTTCTGAATTCATTTCAATGAATGTGCCCATCTAATATATTTTTTTAAACTGGTGAGAGTTACACATAATTTGGTATTATTTTCTATGCCTCCAAAACAAGAAAATTTTAATCAATTTCATTAACTGTGGATTCGTTAAAAGTCTTCTTTTCAAATGTTAACGTAAATGGACTGAGTAACACAGTGGCAAGTAGGAATCAGGAAAACTCTAGGTAAGTATGAGCAGTTGTAGATCTCACTCATATTCTTTATTTCTGAAGTCTCATTAACACACATTATTCGATGCTCGTCTATTTTATATACCCAACGTATTCTGTTGCGGAGAGAGTTCTTAGTGGGACCTATGAAAAGAATGAGATTTAGTTTATTCTTTTATGACAACTTAAAAGTTATAAGGTAATGTAATATGAAATGTCTTATAATTCAAAGCGGGAGAATGTGGTCCTTTAAATTCACTTAAAATTAATTCACTTTAATGTTAATTTCATCCACTATTGCCACCATTTTTTCAACAAAATAAATCATTTTCGAAATAGGTGGTGTTTTAAGAAGATGCAAAAAGCCTATTGTTACGATTTTGTGTAAAATAGTGTAAATAATTTGTATTTGGATGTGTAAGCATTGATATTCCTCTATATTATGTTTACTTCAATGTTAAAATTTTAATATTCGTAAGCAACTCCGTCCTTTATGTTATAATGGTGATTCAATCGGAATTTGGCGAAATCTTGGCGATAGTGCCATGTTGGCATCATTTTAGGCGAAAAATTTGGCAACTTGCCGACCATGTTAGCGACTATTTTTGGCGAGTTCGGGACCTTATGGAATCTTTTAGAAATTAGTGGAGAAATTCGATAATTTCAAGTTCTATGACGCAATCGGAGTCTTCTCAAAGAACCGCCGTGAATATGAATAGTAGATACTCTCCGAAACGAGTCAGTATTGTTCTGACTAGCGATTAGTAAACTTGCCTTGACAGTGGTTACCGATTAGCTCGGCTATTCTTGTGAATCATCTTTTACATATGAGTATTTTAGACACTCATAGTTATGTTTGGGACTGTTGAAGGTGTAAAGACCTTCTGAGATGTAATTTGTGAATATTGCTGCTGCATCCTCTATTTCAAGGATTTTTTTGGGGGACAATAAATTCCCATCCCTCTTAAAGAACTGTCTTGTTCTTGGTGACTGATTTGCATAACACTCTCGAACCCCGATCAACGTAACACTATAAGAGACGTTGGGAGTTTAATCCTTTACGAAAGTCTTTATTTCACACGTTTACATCTCAACGAAGTAAAGAAATCTGAATCCCTTAGTGAAAGATCACAGGGGAGGATTTCTTCCATGAATCATTAAACTGTCACAGGGTCGTTTGAATTCTGCAGGTCTGGTGAATTATCGAAGAGGAAGATGGGATCCTCGCCCATTGGTCACAGCAGCTTTCATTTAAGTAAATTTCTGATGCGATTTCTCAGTTTCTTACACTAGCACCCCGAACTTAATCACTAGCAATTAAAATGTACAAAAGAGGATGATTTATCTTAAACTCCGCTTTACTGTTAACATAAATGTCCCTTACATTAGGGGTTAATCTACTGCCCAGTTAGTTTTTGTCCCCATAGATAATCCGTTTGCGAAGTACGTTACAAATAGTCTCAGAAAGGATAAAATGCTGTTATTTATATAATACTGGAACTATAAAGACGGAGAGAGATTGCTCGCTCGCATTGTGCCGTGTCCATTTTTATGGAAATTATTTTTCAGTAAAAAATTCACTCCTGTTGGTTGAATTAATTGTTATTATGTCCTAGTTATGCATGTGATATTATAGAAAAGGGATTACTGTCTCGCTGAGTTGCCCTTTTGATTTCTTTTGATGTTATTGGAAATGTTAACTGCCTTTCTAATTACAGAAAAAACGGGATTAATGATAAGATAATTATAAAAGATAATTTAATAAAGCGACAGTTAGTTATTAATTTATAAGCTTTCTATAATCAATTCGATATCTAGCTTTGGGTTAAGAGATCTATTACACTAATCAACTACGTTATAAAGATTTAAAGCTGTAAATCATCCAATATTTAGTTTGTTTACATCTTTTTTGTGAATGGAAAATGATTAATCTTTCATCACTGTTGTTGAGTAACATGAGAAAAAGTTTTTCAAATGAAATTAAGAAATTAAAATTATTTTTTTCCTTGTGTTTTTGGGATTTGTTAAAAGTTAAGACATTGAATGTCTCATCGGGTTTCAATAGATATATTCTTATTAATGGGACTTATATAATATTCTTCAATAATAATATAATTTCATAGATATATTCTTTATATATTCTTATTATAGACTTATTAATGGGGTTTTTGTAAATAGAATGCACTTACACAAAAGACACGTCTAAATATTTAAACAATCACTACTTCAATTATATAAAATCCATTATTTCATACATGACTTAATTACTATAAATTCTTAATCAAGTAATGAAATAAACTTACCGTTCTTCCTAGAAAACCTTCCATTCACGAAATCATTCCTAATTGTCAGCAAAATACCATTCCACAGACTTTTACTTATTAATCTCAATTTTCTTTTCAATAAGGAACTTTGTCTGTCATACAGGAAAAGCTTTATGATGCAGAAAGAAACAGGAGAAATTTTAATCAGTGCTAGTACACACCAGTACAAAAATATTTTATCAAAGAATGCATGGTCCTAGATGCAACGTAAATGCACTTGTGTATTTCAAAGCGGTTATTCCTCAAACATTGAAACGATACCACTATGATGTTAATTTGAAAAAATACTCTGATGTAAATGCAAACAACGAAAAAATCAAAAAAAAAATCTGAATCATGATGAGAAAAAGGTGTCAATGTCAGCCCCCTGAA
>BMAO01003831.1:0-18845 GCA_019973975.1 Trichonephila clavata | reverse complement strand
TTTTATTCTACTAGCGCTTTTGTGACGGTCGTAATTAGAAATGGAGCGTCATTCTTTTTAAAATATTATACACCATTAAAATATTATATACCATTAAAATATTATACACCATTTCTGATGCGTTTGACGAAGCAGAGACTATCATCTTTTCCGCCATCTTTTTTATGATGAAGGGATCAAAAGAACCCCATTGGCTGGAATTTCGAACAATTTTGGTTGGAAGTAATTTTTTCAGCTCACTCAGTTATTCGAAGCCATTGCTATGGCAAATGAGCAAAAATCGCTCTAAAGAGTTGCTTGAAAGAAAAACAGCTCCAAATACTTATACGTGTGATAAAACCTTAAGTCTATAATCACACAAGTATTAATTTCATTATTACATACTTGTGTTAGTAGAGGCTTATAAATGCACATTACAAAGTTTTATCTTAAAGTTTTTTTATAGCTCTATATTTGGATGCTTAAAAATTCTCATGCACGTACCTTAGTATTTGTAAATGATATTACGCGGGATATTTTAAAATAGGAGTTATATTAAGAACAATCCCAATTTTTTAATTAAATCTTATATTTAGAAGGGGAGAACATATATAATCTGAATCAGAACTGTTATATATCGTTTATTATGTATGACTAAACAATACTACAAGGGATTTTCCGGAAGTAAGTTTCCTCATTTCCCCCCTGAAACTTTATTTCCGAAAAAAAAATGCACCAACATATCATCAATTATATATCATGCATTATTTTTCAATATAGTTCACTACCAACATTAAGACATTTCTCGTGGCGTGCGATTATTTTAAAGAAACCACTCTGGTAACATTTGTATCCTTGCGATGTAAAGATTTACTACACAAATTGAAACGTTGTTTTCACTTGTGGGAGTGGAGAAACACCGACTTCGACCTTAATCTTCCACATTCTGCCTTTTTTCACTAAACGAGCAATACCAGTGACCAATTATTTGTACCACCATGTACTGTCTTCAGGCAATCATGGATGTCGGAGATACTAATACCACGTATCCATTTATGCCGAGTGACAGCACATATTTCCATTAACAATCTCATTGTCAGCACTCGTCTGTCTCTGCTACTGTGATTTATACTTAAATAGCTTTCAGCACGCCGGTGTGCTGCTGTTCTTTATTCTTCTGTGTTCTGCACATGCGCTTCTTCCATTGTTGAACCAGCTGCGGATGCGGTTTCTTATGGTGATAGTTTATTTTACCTGGTGCATCATTTTCTCTTTGAAAAAAAAATGACAAAACTTACTTTCGGAACGTCCCTAATACGCAAATCCCTTTTCAATGTTCTACAGTACCTTAGAACCTTTAGTAGCCACAATATTGAATTGAATTATTTTGTAAAACAAAAAATATTCTCATTTTTTAAAACATTTTGTGAACTATTTAAATATTTATACAAAATCCTGTTACATTTATCTAAAAAAATGTGAAGTTTTTTTTTCTAAAAAAGATAATAAAATTTTAGAAAAAAAAAACCCACAGATATTTTTTTTTGTTTTTTTTTGTACTTTAGAATATGATCGAGCTTTTGAAACTAGATTTTTTTTGTATTCAATCTAAATTTTGAAATAGGAGCGTTCGATAATTTTGTAGAAAAAATGGCTATTAAGAGGAAATGATCTTGTTGAGAAATTTTACTGGAGAGTTTACGTATTTATAACATGACTATTTAAATATTTTCAGCAGTGAAATTTGGAAGATACACATTTATATCGATTCTTATGTTGAAAGAATAAAAAAGTCCGTGCATTATGGAGAAATCATTACGAGCTAGAACTTAAAGACTTACAAGTATTCCAATGACTTGAGACCAGTAAAAAGATACGATGTGAAGTCAACGATGTCATTTCCTTTCATGTCCCTGGAAAGATAAAATATCTTAAGGCAAAATATATCGATTGAAAAACTTTGAAAAAATATATATAAATTAATATTTTCCAAGTTTTGTATATTTTGAAGTAATAAAAACGTTAATTTATTTCTTGTCCATGTTATTTCTTGTTGTCTTGTCTGTATTGAGAAAAACCTTTTTAAATTTTTCTATGCCGGGTGGGTGGCCTAGTTAGTGTTGCGCTAGTCTTATACGTCCAAGTTTGCGGGTTTGACCTAGGCCCAAGTCGGTGGATTTTTATGATGCAGAAAATCAACAACGTCCATATCGTATGATTATGTTAAAGATCCCTAGAGTGCCTATTTGGCTTGGATGTTATTGGCAAAATTTAAATTCCTACTACGATTTCGTATCGTCAGAGATCAGGGGGCTTCTTCTGGGGAGGAAACTGGGTGCCAAAATTACAATGCGTCGATTAATACACACCTATAAGGTGACACACTTAAAAGAGATTCCAGCTCCCGGGGAATATACTAGGATGCAATGGTAAAATACCAACCAATCCACAGCCTCACCTGAAAAAAAATTCCGATAATTTCCATACATTAATGATAATTCTATGCATAAGGTGGATTGCAGTTCTAAGGAGAAAAAAATTAGTATTAATTGAAGCCTACTTATGGAGAAAATATGTTTCATGGTATGAGAATTAGGAGAAAAATAATTTCAAAATTTTAATTTTTACACAGAGGAGTGGAAAGTTTGAAAAAATGGAAAAAGTGTTAATTTTGGTGAGATGTATATAGACTCAAAATAAAATTATTTCATAAAATATAAATAATTAAAAATGACAATTGATAAAAGACCACTGAGTAGTGAATAGTACAATGTATCATTGCAATATTTCACAACCTCAGCTCTCTTTCTTTTTGCCATCGAATGAGTCCGATCCAAGCTTTTCTCCGTCTATCTCTTTGTCGTGCTCTGAATTTTGACAGCGCAGTTTTATTTAAAAAAAAAGTCCTGTTAAATGCACCTGATGGTTTTTTTTCTTGTGACTATTTAGTACGTGTCTTCTCATGGAAAATAAATGTTAAAAGATACTAAAATACTTGTTTTTTTCTAATAAAAATTACTTTAACTTTTTTTACCGTAAAAAAGATCAAATACTAAAGCCTCATGCTTCTTGTATCAATATATTTAGCATAAAAATTAATCTTTTATTTTATTTTCCCTTTCCTCATATACTAAAGAGCCCCTTTCCCGCATAGGTAGGTTTTGAAATACTGAAAAAAGTTTTCGATCCCTCCCATAATGTAGACTGAAACGTATCAGTATTATAACTAAAAGATTTAATATATTTTGTTGCTAATATGGCTTAGAGCTTATGAATCGGTTTTAACTTTAGTAGTTAATTTGGAGTTTAAAATAAATTTTCTTATAAATACTTTTAAACTTTAATTCACTGTAATTGCATGCATTGGGCGTATTAAAATTTTCCATACTTATGCCTATTTACATTTAGAGTGACTTTGCTAAAAAATAAAAACTATCAAAATTTCCTTCGTCTTTGATCGTATTCTGATGTATTTCTGAGGGTTTTGCGTTTTTTTTTCATAATGACCGTACAAATAAAGAAACAGTCATTAATCAAACACGCAATGTATCTAAATATTTTACTTTATAAAACGTAGAAATAAATAAGCTAAAAAAATCTAAAATAAATCAATAAAAAATTTAATAAAACTCAGAAATTTGCTTTCGTGTATACTTACAAAACAGTAACGGAATGAAGACCTGCAAAAGCACCACTTTCTATTTTGGCAATGTTGTTATTTTGTAGATTTCTAAGAAGGTAAAAAGAAAAAAAATCTATTAATTGGTGGAAATAGATTGTATGCGTGGTTTAAAAACATTTTGTATACATGTATGTGAATTTAAAAGAATTTAATTTAAAAATATTTATATATATACACCAAATGTCCTAGTTATAATATTTTATTATATACAATGAAATTTCTTTTGAATCTATCTTTATAGTAGCAAATAATGTGAAAAAAAAAAAAAATTGGAAAACTATTTTAAAGTCACATAAGACTTCCTTTTTACCGCATGAATACTAACTAAAAACTGTAAAAAATGTTATGCATATACTTACAATGCTTTCAGATGTGACATTCCATTAAAGGTGCTTTTTCTTAATGTATTTAAGGATATTCCTGTTAGATTTCTGAAAACATAATAAATATATTAATAAATGAATGTTGTAATAATATATGGTTGAGATTTTGATTGATTTCATGATAATTAACCCTTTCTGGCTTATTCCGAGTGTAGATCGGGCACTGTACAAATTTACACTGTGAAATCAGTCTTTCCCGAATTATTTCACATATGCTTTTTATGGTTTCGCATAATTAAAAGTACTCGGTGGAATTTTCTTCAAAAAGAGGATGCTCTAAGGCCCTCTCCCCTTCACGCTTGTGTGTAAAACACTTTGTTAACTAGATTCGCCCAACAGTGAAGAAAACTAATCCAACACTACATTGTATTCTTACTGCTCAAAGAGACAGTGAATGGAGGAAGGTAAGAAGAGAAATAAGATTCTCTCTCTCTCTCTACTGTCCAGATTACGATGTTGGGTTATGTGTAGCACCAAATTTATCATAAACGATAAAAATTTGATTAATTATTTCATAATCACTTACGTAAATGCAACAGATGTAAATGAAATTTGTAATTCAAGATAAAAGCTAAGTATTCGAAGCTTTATTTCATAACCACTTACGTAAATGCAACAGACGTAAATTAAATTTGTAATTCAAGATAAAAGCTAGGTATTCGAAGCTTTATTTCATAATCACTTACGTAAATGCAACAGATGTAAATGAAATTTGTAATTCAAGATAAAAGCTAAGTATTCGAAGCTTTATATTTATAATTAGTGTGAATTGACTATACAGAAAGCCAACTTTACAGGTAAATTACTCATTTATTTAAATAGATTTTTTTACATTAAATTTTAGGAAATTTTGTGTGTGAATGGTAATACTATGTTTAAAAAGATATAAAACATGTAAAAATAAGCATAAAACAATTCTCATTTTTGTTCATAATCCAGAAATAAAATAAACCTGGAAGGGGTTAAATAAATTTAAAAAAAAACATTTAGAAATTTATCACTTTTACTTACAATGATGGTAGATTCGAGAGGCCATAGAAAGCTTCCGATTCAATTTCCGTAATAGTGGGATTATTTTCCAAAAGACTACAAGAAATTATATGAATTAATAATATTAGGTATCACATTAAAAATATAAAAATTACTTATATTGGATATAAAAAAAACCGAATGCAATTAAATTTTGTTTACTCACAGTAATCGAACGTTTTTAAGTCCTGCGAAAGCAAATGCTGAAATGATAGTCAATCTGTTATGGCTCAAGTCTCTAAATGCATGAATAAAAGAAAATAAAACCGAATGTTAGTAGAAATATAATAAATTCTATTCCATAATTACATTGAATTAGTATTTATTTTCCATAAATCAACTGAATGTGTTGACTATGGGACTTAGAAATCAGTTATTTTTTCAAGGGAATTAAAAAGGATTTGGATCAGAAAAAGAATAAGCGTGGAATATAACTTACAATTTGTAAAGATTTTTTAAATGATTAAATCTCCTTGGAGGTAAAATTGTCAAATAGTTGTACTGCAGTATCCTGAAATAAAACAAGAATTTGAACGATAAAAACTTAAAATTTACGTGTTTCATTTAATCAGTATGGTTGTGAAGGAAAATAAATTTTCACTTTGATAAACAAAAGTAAATTGTAAGCGTATCAATTTTTGTAATAATGTTATTAAACCGGTAAAAAAAAGAACAGAGAAAGATAAATAAAGAAATAACAAATGTAAATGTATTATAATATAAAAATAAATTTATCTTACAATTCACCCAACGTCCAGAAACTTGAAAAATCGGTCTTCGATAAGTCCAGTCGATTAAAACTGAAATCTCTAAAAGACGAAAAGATACATATGAGGGTAAAAAAAAAGACGAGAACTTATAACGGGAATATACTCTATTAATTTTCTTACTTCAAAAGTTATTACATAAAAGGGAACATATACTAACTAATTATATGTGACATTTATAATTCTGAGAACATAAGAATGTATGAATTTCATTAATTACAGAAAAAGAATAAAACCAAATCGAGTATCTAATTACATATATAATTCATATAAATTACGAAAATTTTTTGGATTATTTAATGAAAAGGAATTTTTTCTGTGGTTATTATAATATCGTTTTTTACATGAATGTGTGTAACACAGAACAACAAAAGATTGGTTGATTCATTTTTATTTAATATAAAAGGAATTTTGATCAGTTAAAAGTGATCGTTTAAGACTAGATAATTGTTAAAACTGACACCTAAAAAAACTTAACTTAAACTTGGGAGATTCGTTGTTGCAAACGGCATTGTATAGTGCAGTAGATACACTATGAGCCCTTTCACACGTGTCACTTTGAGCAGGGGAAGACAATTGAGAGCTACTTTTAAATAGAAACCGCCTGAGTCCCTTAACACGTTATCAGCTGACACTCCCTACTGTAGCAATCTCCCAAACTTTCGTCCCCCTATTACAACGTTTCTCAAACGGGATGATAACTCTGCGAGGGGGGCGCGAACATATTGATAAGCTTAAAACAAAATATTATTGAAAAAAATTATTAATTTACTGAAAGTAAACAAACAAAATACATTCTGACATAATAAAAAATAAAATACACATGTACACTGATATAATGCTATCGGAGGTTTGAACTCCGTACCTTCCGATTCGTAAGCGCGTAACTTACCACTAGACAAAAGTGATCACTCCTGTCCGGAGGCTGTTACTGGCTTATTTAGATTCCGCCACAGTACTCCCCCACCAGTGAGTCGGTGGATAGGCGAACGAACGAGATATTTGTTGTTATGGCGAGCGTGGGAGTTGCTAATATTGCGTCAAGTGAGTCTGACGACTTTTGCTGCGCCGAGTGGGTCCAACAACTTTGCTACGTCGAGAGGGTCCAACGACTTTGCTGCGCCAAGTGAGTCTGGCGACTTCGCTGCGCCAAGTGAGTTTTTAAGACTTTGCTTGCTCTTCTTGCAGGTAGATGGCGCCATAACACATCAGAAGATTTTGCGTTTTTCTTTTCAGCCGAGGTCACAATATCGGAGGTTTGAACTCGGTACCTTCCGATTCGTAAGCGCGTAACTTACCACTGGACAAAAGTGATCACTCCTGTCCGGAGGCTGTTACTGGCTTATTTAGATTCCGCCACAATGCACTTATAAATGTATCAGCATTGCACACTGTATTTTATAATTAATTTAACAACACTAAGTTAAGAACAAATTTAATAATTACCAGTGACACCCCATGTGTCGTCATATAAAAAATTATATACAAAAATCAACACTTGTCTTGATAATTTGTATGGTTTATAATTAATCCCTTAACTGCCCATTAAAAGATACGCGATTCGCTTCCCAGGACCACCGTTTTCCACGTTGGCGCGTGTATGTGATGTATTGGAGGTGAGGGGGGGAGGGGAGTAAAAGAAAATAAATAAGCAAATCCTCTGAAGTAAAAGTTAATCTTTCGCAAACACTGTTAAGACCCTTTTACTGCATTCCAAAGCCTCCGGAATAATTTTATGGATAGCAGAACATGAAAAGATTGTACCTCAGAAAGACGTGTATACACGATCGGGACAATTAACGCTTTGGCTGGGCGAAACTTTTATATACTCCGGTGACACTTAAGAAATCATAGTAGTATTGTAGTTTTAGCATCAAAGTATTGTGTTATTGTATTCAATACATTGGTACTGTATGGTGGGAGGGGTTGCGATGAAAATTATGATCGAATGTTGGGTCGCAAATGTTGAAAGTTTGAGAAGCACAACCCTACTAGATGACTCAACTAAAAGAATGTTGCGGAAGCTACGCTCTTCAGACGCTTCTACTTGTGTATTAATAATAGAGAAAGCTTTTTATCGTGTCGTCTGACTAATCCAATTCCACCTATGAGTTCGGCACTTTCTTTTTATCTGCGTTATTTCCATTCAGTCAACTTTAAATCCACGTGTGAAAGGAATTATTTCCCCTCTTCACACTAAAAAGAATAGTAGTAATGAAAAATGAGTTGACTGGAACAAAGTTGCCTCGTGTGAAACCAACCTAACAGAATTTTAGGTAGTAAAAAAAAAACCCTCCTGAATTCAAGATTTTTTTAAAAAATTTGTTTCTTTCAGTTTATATTCTTTTAAATTCAATAAAAGTTCAAACAAGAAAGTAGATATTTAACTAATTTTTATGTAAATCCGTAATTTATTAAACAAAATGTATTTATTAATAAAGGGTAATTGAAAGTCTTCCGTCTAATTTTGGGTTGTCTCTAAAAGAGTAGATTAAATCACTTGAAAACTTTTATAAAGGGAAAATAAACACATTCAAAATTCATATATAAAAAGAAAGGAAATAAATTCAATGATTTTAAGCATTGGTTATTTTTATTGTAGTAATAAGTGAAGACTCTTATGTGCAACTATAGGTTAGTCAATGTTCCATGTCCAATTAAATTAAAATTAAAATATAAGTATATTTATACATTTATGTACAATTTATAAATAATGATAACCTAGATTGCTTCTGTTTTTCTATTATTTAACAACATCAAAGCAAAGTTTATAATTCAGTTATATACACGTTCTATACTTTCTTACTATTTTGTAAAAGGAAGAACTTAGCAAAAGACAAAACTTATTTTATATTCTATTAAATATTTCAGATTTTGCTGCATACTACTATAAGTTGAATAAGAAAAATTAATAAATTGATCGGAGTAAAAAATTCAGGGCTGTATAAATTTTCATTTGAATTTTCGCAAAACGATAATTAATTTATTTCTTTTTGAAAATATCAAAGCAGCCTGAGAGAGAAGCTGTGCACTTACAATTTCCGGACCTCCTGAGGTATGTTGTCGGGAAGCATTGAAGCATTTTGCCGCATACAGGACACGAAGAGTCCGACACACATACAGTGTTCTGGACAACTCAGATCTAAGAAAATAAAACAAGTATTGGAAGTAAACATGTATTGCTGGGAACATAGAAAAATAAATGTAAGGTAGGTGCATCTCTCTCTCTCTCTGTATATATAACTATAATAATATATAAAAAAAATAAAGGAGAAAAGTGTCTCCCCCATTGACTGACTGACTGACTAATCACAATATCTCCGGAAATATTCAATCTACAGACTTGAAATTTCGTAGGCATGTTCCTTTTATGGAATAGAGATCCGCTAAAAACGGATTTGGCAAAATTCAAAATCCAAGAGGCGTTACGGGGGATTAAAAGGTGTTATAAATAATTACTTCCATTTTTAAACTACTGGACGTAGAGTTTTGAAATTTGGTAAGCAGATTCCTTTTCAAGGAGTAGAGAACCACTACAAAATACGTTTCACGAAATTCAACCCAGAAGGTTCCTTTCGGGGGATTAAGGGGCGTAATAGATAAATATTTCCGTTATTAAATTATAGACCCACCTGCGTGCAAATTGGTAGGTATGTTTCCTTTATGAAACAGATTTCCTTTAACAAAGAGTTATACGAAAATCCATCCACAAGTGGGGGATTACGAAGGGTCACAAGGGGAATTATAGAAAAAAATACATATTTTTGAATTGTTAGACCCATATACTTGAAATTTGTTAAGCACGTTTCTTTTGTTGAATAGAGATCCACGAAGAATGGATTTTATGGAAATTGAATCCTGGAGGGAGCAGGGGTTGCTGGGCGTATTGACAAAAAAATCCCCGTTTTTGAACTACAAGGACTATAATGAAATTTAGTTTTCCTTTTTGCTTTCGTTGAATTTAAATTCACTAAGAACGGTTATTTTGGAGAACGACTCTCAACGGGATTTCAAAGAGGGGGGGGGGGACAGTAAAAATTCCGTTTCTGCTCTGTTAGATTTAGACTTGTTTATTTTACAGAGTAGAGATGCCCTGAAAATTGGTTTTGTGGAAATCCACTTTTTTATTGTGGGTGACGATAGTACAAAAAACTATTCTACTTCAATTTTAGAGATCATTAGAAAATATTAAATAAGTTTAATTTCTTTTTTATATAAAGAGGTGAGAGCTACAGGTATATATATATACACTCAAGAGCCAAAACATTATGACCACCTTTACATTTTGCAATGAACTCGCCTGGATGACGTGGAAGGAACGTGATCAGGTGGAAGTGGTATTTAACTGCTGCTGGAGAGTCTGAAGAATCATTCTTTCACTTACTTCTGTGTGTGATGGGGAAGACTGCGGATCTAAGAGACTTTGATAGAGGGCAGATTGTAATGGCTCGAAGGCTCGGAACAAGTATTTCCGAAACTGCACGACTCGTGGGTTGTTCGCGATCTGCAGTTGTTAGTACTTATGGAAAGTTGGTGAATGACGGTGAAATCAGCAGTAGACGACATGGTGTTGGACGTCCACACGCTATCAAAGAAAAAGGTCGTCGGAGACTGTCTCACATATCGAAGCAAAACCGGAGCCAGACAGTGGCTCAGCTGACAGCCCAATACAATGCAGGGCCAAGTAGAATAGTATCGGAGCACACTGTCCAGCGGACACTGTTGGATATGGGGCTACGCAGCAAACGTCCCACTCGTGTGCCTTTGCTGACCAGGCGTCATCACCAACTGCGCATGCGCTTGACCCGGGAACATCGTGACTGGTCCCTGGATCAGTGGGAGAGAGTTGCCTGGTCAGATGAATCACGGTTTGTCATTCATCACGCCGATGGCTGTGTCAGGATACGCCGTCTTCCAGGCAAACAGTTGCTCCCTCAATGTACAGTAGGCCATACACAGGCCGGTGGTGGCGGTATTATGCTTTGGGGACGTTCTCTTGGGGTCTCTGGGACCCATGGTTGTGGTAGAGCAAACCATGAATGCTACAGGGTATCTGAACATCATTGCGGACCAGTGGCACCCTTACATTGCCTCTGTTTTTCCAGCTGGAAATGGAATGTTCCAACAGGACAACGTCCCGTGTCATAAAGCTAAAATTGTGTTGGAGTGGTTCCAGGAACATGATGCTGAATTCCAGTTAATGTCCTGGCCGCGTAACTCACCGGATCTCAATCCGATAAAACACATCTGGGATGTCATGGGACGGCAGCTCAGAGTTCAATAACCACCAATTCGCAATATCTCGGATTTGTGTGACCGTTGCTTAAACATCTGGTACAATCTGTCTCCGGCCATCTACCAAGGATTTGTGGCATCAATGCCAAGGCGGGTTGAAGCTGTGTGGCACGCCAAAGGTGGGCCAACTCGTTATTGACAGGTGGTCATAACGTTTTGGCTCTTGAGTGTATATATATATATATATATATATATATATATTATATATATATATTATATATATATATATATATATATATATATTAATACAATGGAACTCTCAATGCTAGGACTTAGATATCAATAATTTATATAAATAATCAGTATATATTTATACAACATCATGAAATATCCAGCGAAGAGAGTGTGGGTAACGGCTAGTACATATATATAAATATATATAGAATTAAACATAAATTTTAATTTACCACAAAGGAGCTCATCATCCCCATGAGGACAATTTCTAATTCCGTCACATAGTTTATTGAGAGGCAAGCAGGAACTTTTATTGTAACACTTGTATTGACCAGGACAGCTGTAAGCATCTGGAACAATAAATATCGCTTGTAAAAATAATAATTACAAAAAAGTAATTAGTAAACAATAATTTTCCTAAATTAAAATGCAAAATAAGTTTACTTAATCATTTAAAATAATTTTGTGGTGAAACTAAAATAGAAAAATAGGTATCTAAAATATAAATTATAAATTATTATAACTGATTAATTTTGCTTTTAATAAAACAAGAAAAACTATGAAATTTTTTCACTTGAATTTTTTTTACCTACTCTTAAAATTTGTTAATTTTTAAAATAAAAGAGAGACAATACGACTCACTTACAGCTAATTTCTTTTAAAATGGTGAAAGAAGAAAAAGTAGTCTTATTGTATATTTTTCCTTTTAATATAATTTGACTAACATTCCTTTACAAATTATTCACAAATTTATCGATATAAAATGAAAAAGACAGGCTTTTTTAAATTTTTTTTTTTGTAAAAATTGTGGTAGTTTTAAATATCTATTACTTAAAAAAAATATACTTTGGCCATTAATAAAAATGTTGAGGTGCTGAATTAATGCAAATTATTAAGGAATTACTTTTCTTTTGCTCGTTTTATTATTTAATCTGATTGAAAAAAAATATAAGTTAAAAAAATAATTTCAAGGTAGTAAAGTTAGATAAAAAATTTCTTACCTCTTTATCATAAATTAAAGAGCCGAAACTTGTATAAAAGAAACATTTTCGTTAAATAAAAATTTTTAGAATGAAATCAGGGAACCAGAACTTTCAAGCAAGAGAAAAAAATGGTCGTCTTGTGGATGGCAAATATTTCAGACATGAAGAGAAGAAAATAATCGTACATTTTTAATTTATCCATTTACGTTCAAAGAACTTTATTTATGAACTCATATATAACAAGGGGGGGGGGGAGCCAAAAATAACCGGAATTTATTTTTGTTATTTATTTTATTTTGCATTTTTATTGAACTCTACATTAGTCCCTTTCAAAGTATTGTCCATGTGCCTTGATGTACTTGTCTCAACGTTTTTACCGCGGTTTAAAACAGTTCTGGAACCCTTGAGATAGAGAGAGGATACCTTTCAAAGCCGTCAGTGTGTTTTCTTTCACTTCATCCACACCACTGAATCACTTTCCTTTCGGATTTCTTTTCATTCGTGGAAACAAAAAAATAATTCCGATGGAGCCATATCAGGCGAGTAAGGTGGATGAGGTACAAGCACCATGTTGTTGCTTGTCAAAAACTGTCAAATAATCAAAGCTGTGTGGGCTGGAGCATTGCCATGAATGCACTCCTTGACACGTTCGTTCCCTCAGAAATTTTGTCAATGGTCTTTCGACGATCTTCTTTAATTGCACATTTGATTTTGGCAATGTTATCATCATTTCTTCCTGACGAAGGATGCCCTGGGCGTGGCAAGTTGACATGTTTCCAGATTTGAACGGGAAAACCATTCGTACACCAGTGATTTTTCCGAAGCAAGTCATTAAAGTTTTGGCGAAGTATTCCAATGGCCTCGGTTGTAGTTTTGCCAACAGAAAGCAAAATTTCACACAATCTTTGTAGTCAGTCATTTCACTTATAGCCAAAGGATTGAAACATGAACGCACACACCACAAATAATTCACTTAATTCAAACTGACAACAGCTCACTAACGGTCATGAGAGACCCCCAACTAACACAACCTAACAGCATAATTCATAACTATAAAGAATGCACGCATACCGGTTCGATTCCGGTTATTTTTGGGTCCCCCCCCCTGGTATTATGCAGGGTGATTCATTCGCTACCATACCGACAAACTTGCTGGTTGTGTAGGGGGAACAGAGCCTTACTCGGAATCACGAGGAATGCAGGGTCGCAAGTGCCGTAGTTGCGATTTATGATGCAAAAAAGTAGAGAGAAAGAACTGAAACAGCAACACAAATTAATGGAGCACAAAATATTTTATTGGAAGGTTGTACTATTATAGATGTTGGAATGGTCAGGCCTGGTATGGTCAGAAGTCGAAAATGCCGACTTCCAGTAGAATAGGTGTTCACGAAGCCTTCCGTTCAGCGTCGTCTACCACAAAACTGTCGAAAAGAATCTTCCAGAACCTAAGGAATTCCATCGAGCACTGATGTCAGGCCTTCCAGACGACTTCTGGTCGTAATTTCGAACACTTTTTATAGTAAACTTTTCAATAAAATATGTTATGGTCCATTAATGTGTTGCTTTATCTATTCTTTTTCTGTGCTTCTTTGCACCACAGCTTGCAGCTACAGCATTTGTGACCCTGCATTCCTAGGTTATTCCGAGTCGTCTCTGTATGCCTTACACACCTCGTAAGTTTGTCAGTCTGATAGCGAATCACCCTGTGTATTATATTTCTCATAGTAACAAAAGTACTGGCTCAAATTTCCTATGTTAAATGCAGAATAAATTTTTACAGACACTACGAAATCTAAGCCATTTAGATTCTATTAAAAATATAAAAAAATTCTTCCATCCACCATTTTTTTGAATATTTCTCTGAATAGACGATACGTCACCACACTTTATAAGAATTGCTTGATAATCCAAGAAAACCTCAAAATATTTCTTGAAATAAGTTTAATGTAATCTTTATAACATCCGTTTGACTTACCACATTCCTCTTCATCACCTCCACCAATGCAATCCCATTTTCCATCACAGACATAAATGGTTGGAATGCAGTAGGATTCTGGACATTTAACATAATCTTTTGGGCACACAAAATTTTCTGAAATGTGATAAAAGAATATTTATATTGCTTAATATTAATTTAAGTATCTAGAGAGGAAACGAACGATTGAAAATTAGTATTATCGATTGCATTAAAGAAAAAATTACGAAAAACTTGAATTAAAAAAAATTATGCATTTTAAGTAATCCCAATCAGTTTTAAGTAAACTTTAGTTTATATAGTCGATATTCCATTTCATTCAAAGAAATAATTAAAGAATATATAAGATACAGAAAACATGCTTATATATTTACTAAGTAACTACTATGTATTTTTATGGCATTCAGTATAAAATATTATAATAGATAAAAACAAATTGTTATGATTTGAGAAACTACTGTTCTTCCATTTTAATATTCCTTTTATTTTTGCTCCCATACACAGGGTAAATGAGGTTTTTATAAGATAAGGATTAAAAAAATTACTTACATGAAAGTAATATTACATGAGAACATGCTCCAAAAAATGAAAAACACATTTGTTTTCTTACAGTAAAACGTAAATATGTTAAGAATATTCCAAAAATTAACTTAAGTTCTGTTGCCAAATTCGAAGTGAATAAACAAAAGCAAAATATTTAATAATATGAAACAGGGAATATATGGAACTTATTAGGAGTGGTAACTTAAATAATGCTTTTCCAAAAATAGATGAATATTGTGTGGAAACGAAGCCAATTCTACAGGATGGCTCCTTTATAAAACTTGAAAAATTCTTTATTTTAGTTTAAAAAGATATTTAACTATTTTTTTTATAATAATAATTTGACAGACATGTATCTAAAGTAAAAAAAATTGTTTGTCTAAAAAATTTTTTGTTTTTGTTTGTCTTCGCCAAAACTTTAAGCGGATCATTATTGAAAGAGTCACTTTCAAAGAATTTCAGATATCGTTACAAATAACAGTAAAAAGTTTTTGAATATATAATGTTAGAAAGTGTTCTGTTTGAAACAGAGACATCTAACAATTGTTTTTGACACCAAAACTTATTTTGCATCAATTTTAAACGTAAAAAATCATTATGAAAGGCGAAAACAATTTAATAGAAACGTTTCACGAAGTGCTTCATTATTGAATATCCAAATGCTTTAGAGATCTAAATAACTCCTCCCCAAATTGAGTTTTCGTACTCTAATAGATTATTGTGATAAGTTATTTTAAAATATAATTTTTTTTTACTATAAGTAATGACCAGTGTGGGAACTTAGAAAAATATATATATCATTTTATATATATATATATGTTGTAATCACACAAGAAGTTTTATCATTAAATAAAGTGTGAGTTTCTATAATGATAGTTTTAAGCCAACATTCTCGTTCTGAACATTACAGTTTTGTTGTTGTAAATGACAGAAGTAGTTTTGAGAAACAATTACTTTAAACTACATGTTTTCCGATAATGTATTTGTAGTTTTTCGAATGTATTGTTTCACAATAAATGAGCAACTACAATACTTAAGCGAAACAGCATCTGGAATTTAACATATAACTTTTGATTTAATGCTTACTATATCTTTCTATAACATCCTGTTTCAAAAAAGGAGCACAGTTTTAATTTCGAGATCAAAATGAAAGCTTGGAAATACTCTTCAAAAATTCACATCAAAGTGAACGAAACAGACCTAGTATTGAAAAAGATTAATTCAGAAG
The DNA here is from genome assembly GCA_019973975.1 of Trichonephila clavata. Taxonomy (NCBI): domain Eukaryota; kingdom Metazoa; phylum Arthropoda; class Arachnida; order Araneae; family Nephilidae; genus Trichonephila; species Trichonephila clavata. Next base: position 2,807 of record BMAO01003831.1, on the reverse strand, counting down.
AATCAAGTTTGACATGCAAACAATCACGAGCCTTCACGTGCGCTCTGATGATATGCGGTATTCCTATAAACACGTGCAGTAATGCCCCCACGAATATTTGTAGATATGCCTTTTTAACTTGCTGCATTTTTACATTTTTGAACACCTGTGCTTGTTTAACGGTTCAGTTTTCAAACTTCTATGCATTCACTCTAGTGACCAAAATCGCAGCTTTGGTATCTTGGTGGAGTATGTATCGCAAAAAGAAAAACTACAAAGAACTTTTGCAATATCTCAGCCAACTGAAGAAGAAAACAAAAGACAAAAACAAGAGTCATCTGAGTGTACATTATATTATGGGTTTCCTTGTTTTTTTCTTTGCCATTTTCTCTCCTCCTATCGGAACTCTGATAATGAGAATAAATGGACCGAGCTTCAGGTCAGTTCCGACATGCCACGAGTTCTGGATTGATATGTCTGAAAATGGAATCTTGATGTATAATTTTTTCTTGCAAGTGACTCGGCAGTTTAGTAATTGGGGCGTACCATTTTCTGCAACTTTGTTCTACAGCTTTTATTGCAATGAACTGGCAAATCGCATCGAAGCATTTCAGAAAGTTCTGGAACAAAAACAAAGCTTTCCCACCTCTATGATAGTCAAAAGTTATGCCATAGTTGTCAAAGCCATCTTGGAACTTGAAGACTCATTGTCGTTCAGTGTGCTGTTCGTGCTGTTCACAAATTTTGCCGAAGCCTTCAGATCTTTCACGTTGTTATTCTCGTTTTCAGAATGGCAGCGGGCCATATATCCAATATTATATTCTTACAAACGTCTTTTTTGTTTATGCTTTTGATTTATTCTGCTGACAGAGTGCAAAGGCGTTTCAATTCGGTACGCAAGCTAGTACTGCACTGGGATGTACACGAAGAGAGAACATTCATGAAAATTTTCGTCGGAATTTGAAAATCGTTGAAGATCGAGAATTAGTAAAATTGACTGCCTGGGGGATGGTTGAAATTAAAAGAACTTTATTTCTTACTGCTGTGGCTTCGTTGATCACTTATGGCGTTCTTCTGACTCAATTGAGCTCTGAAAGTGCAAAGAAATTACATGCCTAACTTTTTATCTTTGGTGAGATGTCTGTTAAAGGCGTTTTTTTAAAAAAATCTTAAGATTTATTATTTGTTAATGCTTTTTTTGAAGATGCAATTATTTTCTGACACTGACGAATTATGCATATTTGGATTCTAAAAAATTCTTAAAAATTTATTACCATGGAAAAGGCTCTTTTCTGTTGTAAAGTGATCTATTTTTAAAGAACACGTACGCACTTTTTTAAAAATTTAAACACGTAAGATGTCATAAACAGCCAGCAACAAAACAGATTAAGATCATATACCTAATTCAATGTTGGCACCAGAACAATATAAAATTCATCTAACATTTTATATTTGTCTATTCGAACAAAAATTTGAAATCATTTTTTCATCAATAAATTAGGACAAATAGATTAATTGAGTAAAAGATAAATGAGCAGTAATCCATGTAATCTCAAATTTATGACAAATTGTAGATTAAGTAAATTATTAACAAAGTATACACACATATGAAAAATATAATTATAATAAAAAACAACCTCTCTAAGTAAGTTGTTAACTTAAAGGTACAAATATAAAAAGAAACACAAGTTATTTTATTTAATGTGTTTCGCGATGAATTTATTTTGATATTAAATTGTAAGCTCATGCTAAGAGGAAAAAAAATTTAAAAGTCGCTAACGGTAATGAAAAAATTGTGTGTGTGTGCTTATGACCACACGATAGAAGTGAAATCTTCTGATTTATTTTGGGAAAGAGTATCCAATTGTTTTGGATGTACTATGTTTTCTTGTAAGACATTTATTTTTCGCATGTGAGCGTTAAGTAGTTCACTTTTTCCTGCTCATTCATCGGGGGGATTTGTTTATTTTATTCATTTTCTGTAAAGGGCAATGTTTAAATAATTATGTATTTTTATATATTTATATATAAGAATATACGAGTTAAATGTCAATTAGTCAAAAAAAAATATTTATATGTAAATTACTTATGTCGGTTATATTTACATAAAATATATGTTTATATGGTACTTAACGTATACTATCGCAACAATGCCAACGTTCAAGATAACTCGCCAAGTTGGCAACTCTGATTTCCCATGTATCGAGCGCGCTGAATTGGAAACCATGTGCTTCCTTTCGTATAATGTCACCAATACCGTTGCAATAATACGTACGTACCGTTTCTATAACTTGTATAACACCGCATACGATGCAAGGCTAGGAAATCTTATATCCTCAGAGCCGTTTATTTTTTTAAAATTCTCTAAGCAAATAAAAGGAGAGGGTTCGTACTCTTTCACAATTCATGCTTTTATTTTCTCGTAAAATTTTTGTGGTCATCACCAATATAAACCAAAATATTAGCAACTTTCTCCTCAATTAGCTTCATTAAAATTTCGGATTTTAATTCTTTTGGCACATTTTTGTGTTTTTAAATGCTCTTTCTACTTAATCAAAAAACAGATCCCATGTTTCGTCTCTTCTTGGCACAGGGAGTACCATTATTTCTACAGCTTTAAGGAGTTTATCTAACCAAGGAATACTTTCAACAACATAATACGTTGAATTTACACATTCCGTTTGTTGTTGCAAGCGTAACATATGCAACTTTTCTTCTCAGCTGTGGTTGCAGAGAAGTCGAAGAAAAGTTCCTTAACTTTCATAAATTTTGAGGATTTCAGAAGAATTTCCTTTAGTTCAACGATTTTAAACGGTTCATGTACTGAT
>BMAO01003830.1:0-18236 GCA_019973975.1 Trichonephila clavata | reverse complement strand
TCAGTAGATTGGAAATCCGAATTAGGATTGTTAATGTTAACGGAAATAATTATAGTTTTAAAGTAATTATTAAAAAGGAATTTTATTGTTTGAAACGTTTAATATCAGGCATTTCTGTTTTTTATACTTTGACAATGGACTCGATACACCTGACGTCATAATCACGTGATGATATACAAAACAAATAGCCACGTGTTTGATTCGACTGAGTATTTTGACTGAATTTTCGTATTTACATCTACTATCAAAAACAAATGAAAGAAGTTGTTCCAAAAGAAATTTCGACTGAAATGTGTGTACTTTTTAATTATTTCATTTTCAATATTTTTTTTTGTTTTTATCAAATACGCTGACGATTTTTAAAGTTTTAAAAAGAGTCTGAAATATTTTCTGAGCATTTCGAATTCGAAGAATTTTAATTTTGCAAACATACACAGATCAGGGTACCACTTCTGTGATCTATTCTGAATGCTCTGTATTTGTTAAGTATGTAGTTGATTACCTACGTTTTTTTTTTTCAATTCCTACTATTAGTTCACACTTTCTCAATATTTATTTATGTTGTTCAAATTTTCAATCGTTAGTAAAATACATTTTAAAGCGCTCGATTGAGCTAAAATTTTATATACATGATTATTTTGGTTGACAATACAGAATTTAATTAATAAAAATTAATTGATTAAAACTAATTATTCTAATAATTATAAATACATCCATGTTGGCATCATTTTTGGCGACATAGTGACCATTTTGGCGACTTGTGTCCAAAATTAAAAAGGTTTTTTCTCACATTTTAAAACATTCAGTTGAACTGAAATTTGAAACACATTTGTTTTGGATAGCAATGCAATATTTTAATGATAATTAATAAAAATTAATTGTCACTTAATGTTGTGATTCTTCATATGTATACACATATTTATATTAACTATAATTATTTGATAAAAAGTAACTAAAATAAAAATTTTCTTACCAAGAAGGAATTGACTTTTTTTATAATACTTGTTTTGTTATTTTAAGATTATTTTCGACAATTTTACAAGCACTACAGACAAAAATTTGAAACTGAACTGTCTTAATAAAGAAATTTGTTCTGTTAAATTTTATTGGAATAAAATCTCACTCTTTAATTTTGCCATCCATTTAGTAGCAATACAAAATACTTTTAAATTTATAGAAATATCATCATAACTTTGTTCATTTTATTTCCTAACTGTGTATATAATGTTAATATATATCTATGCATTTTCTATGTTGCAGTCATTTGAAATTTTATTGTACTGTATGTTGATAAATGTGTCGACTTCAAAGCATTTCAATTTTGCAGACACGAAAAAACAAACCAGGGTTCTACTTCTGGGACCTGTTCTGATTTTCTAACTGATGAATAAGTATGCAGTTGAACTCACCTGCATTTTTTTTTCTTTTTTCTCTTTATATAGCTATTTTCACTAATTTAACAAGCATGATAGATAAGATTTTGAAACTGAACTGGCTCAGCAAAGTCATTGTTTTGTAATTTTCAGAACAATACACTTACAAATACAAGTAAATTAATGAAGTTCATATGTACTTTAAAAAATATGCATCCATAAATGTATAATGCTGTATGGTGAAGAACATACAATATATTTTAATAATTTGTGAGATTCATATTCCACTATTTTTCCAGAAATCAGGGAATAAATCAGTTCGATACTGAAGAGCTAGATCATATAGAAATTGAGAAGCACGTATCTATCTATATTCTTAAAATACTGATTGCATTAACTTTTCCTAATATTAAAAAAAACAATTACGATAAAAGAAAATTTCTAATTATCAATTTTACTATACTACAACTGACATTTTAAATTTCACGTTATTTTCATTTTACATACATAATTCGTTTTCATTTACATTAGTTGCATATACATGCATAATTATGTAAATTTTTTTTAAAAAATTATTTTAATACAAGGATAGCAAACGTTACATTCTGATTTAAGGCCAGCACTTTCCATTCCTTCCTGGATAAGCTTGCCTTATACAAAACAGAATAGAAGCAGAAGGATATTGTACAGAAAAATAAATTCATTGCAAATAACATTAAGTGATTTGCACCTTAACAGAGGGTTTCATTGCAAGAGATTTTTTAGTGTATTCAATGTTTTAAATATTGAAAATTCCTTAATGTCCACCCAAAATAATATTTTGCAAACCATCGATATGTTTTTGGTAAAATTAAGGACAGGTGTGTCCTAACACACACACAATAGAACACATGTTTAGTTAATCTAAATTTTACTTATTTTACACATCTTCACAGTAGTTAACAGAGGTACTTCAGTATTTAATTATCCAAAAAATTAGGATGCAAAAATCTGATATGTAACCATACATGCTGTATCAAAAACAAGTATACATACATATAAATCAAAAACTTAGTTTTTTTAAAAATAATTTTAGAATATTACATGGAAAAAGAAAAAACATTTTTGAGAAGCATTCACTATAGAAATGGAAAAATATTTTAATTTACTACAGCTTCATTAATGTTTATACTTGATGATTAATCAAGTACCATTTTAAAACATTAGAAGTCAAAATTATCATTTACCATTTGTAAAATTATATGTAAAAAAATTATGCAACATTTTGAAAGTCTTTACTGGCTGTGTTATTTTAGGTAAAAGATATGATTTATCGAGAATTGAATTTCAAATATGATAATAAATTAAGGCATTAAAATTTTTTAATTAAAATGTTTGTATAATAGAATATGTTTATGTCCATATATGGAATATAAAAGTCCTGCTCACTCTTACATGATCAAAATAAAAAAAGTCATTTTTGAATCCATAATTCTTTTACAAAAATAATAATAATTGTAATATATTTGTGTGGTATCTATTAGCAGAACATTTATTTTTCAGAGTTTGACTGAAAAACAAATAAGTATAAACCTATCACACAGATGTACAAATTTTTTTACTATGTATTACAAATAAGAATTTATAGGTATTTGCACAATTTGTAGAAGATTTATCATTATAGATTAGATTTGCTTTATATCATTAGATTTATTTTTACATAAATATAAATAAAAGTCTAAAAGACATGTATGTTGATATTATCCTGTTTATAAGTCCTGAATAAATTTGTTGCATTGAGTTACTTACAAATATTGACCAAAGAAGAGTACTTGGATCAATTGTATATTTATTGAGAATTAGGATCATGAAACAAAATATGGCTTTATGTATAGACATTTGATTCTGTGGGATGTTGTTGCATAATACAGCCAATAACTGGAGCTGTTCCTGCTCATGTTTGAACGCAGTAATAATAATATAATTTTTTAAAGTTCTTGTGTTTTTGCTAGGTGAAATTATTTGGCAGTTTAATACATAAGTTCCAAATTTTGGAATGGTATGAGTACTGATTTAGCATTTCTTTGACAAACTTTGAAGTAATTTAATATTTTGCTCAAGTATAATTTGGAAAACTGAAAAGTTTCTTGAAATTTAGAATTTTCCTGATAAACTAATGATATAATTAGTTAATTATCTTGCTTATAAGTAGTAGAAACTGTTATTTTGATTAGAATGGAACTCAGTTTATTCATGATAAACTTTGGGAACTTGTTGATGTATAATAATGATTTTAATCTTTAATAATATATTTTCACATGTTAAACTTCAGAGTGAGAATTCTGTATCTTTTTTCCCCTCTCTCTCTCTGATGTGTTTTTTATCTTCCATTTTTTTTAAAGTATAAATATATATAAAAAGATACTTTAGATACATATTAGTGAAAACAAAATAATGAAATGTCAATACATTTCTCCAAATAAGTTTTTAGTTTGTATGCACTAAACATACAATACCTGGTCAAGATACATAACCAGTAGAAATTGTGAATGGAAATTTTATGCAAGTATTCATTTTTATATATATTGTATTGAATTTTTTCTATCTTATTTGCAATTCATTGTGTTGTAAAAATAAAATTCATTTTCATAAATGGATAAATATTTATTATTATTCAAAAACTTTCATATTAACTCAATCCAATATGTTAAAAGAAGCGAATTTTTAAAATTTTTTTACAAGTTTAACTTGTATTTCGGAGCTATCTATTGTATATAGATAAATTATACTACTTTTATAATTTATATGTAATTCAATAAGAAGAAAAATATATTTAAAACTGAGGATAATTAAATTGAATTTCTGAAATTATTGCACCTTTTCTGAGTAAACATTCCCTTAATAATTTTTAAAAAGTAGATCAACATGTTATAGGCACTTATTGAATTTGTTGTTAAAAATTGTAGATCTTCTGCACCCAGTGCTCGAAATGAGCTTAAACCAGCACTGTTTGAAAACAAAGTATTTATGTATAAAATAATAATACTAACTTTAGCCATAGAAATCACCAGGTTTGTAAAAAATAACTTTTTTCAGTTTTAAATTGGGGTACAGTTTAGCAAGTTTGAGTTTTATTGCACAACTTTAAAGTACTAAAATATAGTACTATAATATATTATCATGCAGTTAGGTACATCATGGAATATTCAGTTTTATCTGCAATACTTGAAATCAGAAGTCTAATTGCAGTATTAGCTGAGGGCGATTTTTAGATGCATCATTTTGAGTAGTGTTCCATCTCTTCAAAATATTGTTTTTCACAGCAACCTGAGAACGTTTGAACCACCAAGAAAAAATTAATGATAAAGCTTCCAAGTTATATAAACTATTTTTAAAACAAAAATTAGCTTTGAAAACAATCTTAATTAAGTAACTATGAGAACTCAAAACAAAAGCAGAAATACTTTTAGTAATGAGAACTGAAATAATTAACTATTTCAGAGTTGATTGGGCTCAAAAATATTTTTCTTTCAATTTAAGAGTGGAAAACTGCTTTAAAATGAAACTGAAACCAAAACCTAAGCTCTTCAAATATCTTTAAAACTAATTTATTATCAAATCTGAAATTTGGTGGCAAGCTTCTCAATGATATGGGCCATAAGAAAATGTCAAAATTGTTTTTGAAATGTTTAGCACATTGTGTGGCCTTAAAATAGTATGATTTGTACCAATACATTATGAAGCCTTTAAAGATATGTTGTAAAATAATAACATTTAGCACTTTGATAGTCTTAATAATTATCACCTACAAATGTTTGAATTTTTTTTATATAAATCATTGTCCCCATGAAAAAAAAACGAATCATACTAAAATATGGGATTAATTTTAGAAATTGTTTGAAACATGCTAAATTATTTTCATAAAAATTTTTACTAGCTAGTTAAAATTAGTAATTAAAATTATTTAACTTACATCATTTATCAACATTTAATTTTAATATTACATGATTTTATACAAGTGAAGCATGTGAAAATTTTATTTTTTTAATTAAAAAATTCATTGTAATTTAAAAAATGCATTTTCATATTCTTTTGAAAGACTATCAGTGACATTGCTTCATTATGTATTTATGAAGAGTATTTTTTTAAGATGTATTCCAAAAGAGTATTTTTTTTTGTCAGTTTCAATCTTTATTTGCATTAATATGGATACATAAAATTGAAACATTGTTATTGTACACCAATTTTTTAAACAACTGTTCTATAAAAATTCCCAAGACATAGTAAGATTTTTCGAAATATATGATGAATCTTTAATGAAATAACACATTTGCCAGCTTTGATTGTCTGACTTTACTTAGTAATTATCATTTACAAAGGTTTGAAATTTCTTTTAGAAATTTCCCTTTAGACTGTCTTCAAAGTTTAAAAAAGAAAATACTCTTACACTATTAAGTTAAAGAAAGGAATCATAGAAAAAAATTTTTTAGGAATAATGATTAAATTTTATTGGATTATTCTTTATTACAAATTATTTCTTATGAGTTATTGAATTGCATATAAATTGTCTAATTGATGTAAAGCAAACAAATATTTCCTTACAATTTTAAAAAATAAAAGAATTATTAACATTAAAAACTTTGATGTCCTAATAATAATACTGAAATGAGTTTTCAAGAACAGCAAAAAGGAAACTTTATATGAATATTAGAAAATAATTAAATTCACAAGCTTTTTTGTAATTACAAGAAGTTTCTATGTAAAAAAAATATAATCAATGTCACAAATTCGGTAAGAAATAAATACCTGCGCTTACAAAGAATGGGTCAGGAGCAATGAAAACTTAAAACAATCCTTAGAAATGCCACAACACTAGAATTTACGAAATCCCAGGAGGTCTTCACAGCACTCAGACACAACTAACAGTGTCTAGAAATACATAAGCAATATATTCAGGTAACGGTTATACTTTTTCATGGAATCTCTTATTATCCAATCATCATAATAAATTGATTAACAGTCTTTGGTCCTATTCAACAGCCGAAGTATTACTAATCGCTCTTGCTGACAGACATTGTAGACAAAACAATGTTTTGTTTTGGCGAGCCACTCCCTATTTACAGTCTGCACGAATTTTTCTAGGAAAAACTCGCTTACATGATGATTTGCGATATTAGTAGATTTATCCAATTTGAAGAAGCAATTTGTTCAAAAGAGCGTTGCATAATTTTATAATCACAATATGGCTGGCACTAATAAAAAAATAATTACTAAACCTACAAGTATACAAAAATTCGAAGCCAAAGGATAGAAGTATAAAATAAACTTAAATCTAATACTATAAACTAAAACTATATATATATTTGGTCACAATAGAAAAACTAAAAAAGTAGAAAATATATTAAAACTATTTTGAAGTACTAAAAAAAATTTAAATATAAAATAATAATGTTTGAAAATTCGAAGTTAGCGCGCAACCACAAGTGTCATACAGTCAACTGTTATTTGTTTACATGATCGCACGTTGTTAATCACGTGATGATGGCCACGATCGCAGCGCCCTCTAGTGATGAATCGACCCCATTGAAAATAAACGTAGTAATCAACTACATAAAATACAGAGCATTCAGAATAGATCACAGAATGTACCTGATCTGTGTATGTTGCAAAATTAAAATTCTTCGAATTCGAAATGCTCAGAAAATATTCAGACTCTTTTAAAACTTTAAAAATCGTCAGCGTATTTGATAAAAAAAAAAAAAATATGAAAATGAAATAATTAAAAAGTGCACACATTCAGTCGAAATTCTTTTGGAACACCTTCTTTCATTTGTTTTGAAAGTAGATGCAAATCGGAAAATTCCGCAAAATACTCAGTCGAATCAAACACGGATAGTGACAGATAAAAGGAACAAACAAGGCCGGACGTGTAATGCGCAATTTCGTTGGCAGCACCTATTCCTATAATCTACAAACAAGGATGGGTTACTTTGATATTTTTGGCCTCTTTTTGAAAATCTCCAAGTTCATCGTTGGCTTAATTGAACCTACTAAAATCATTCTTGCTATAGCGCTCGTGCTGAAAGGTTCGTATATGAAATTCTAGCGGGGAGATTTATTGATTAGGTATTTTATAACTTTGAATTATAATGTTTGATTGTTACATTTTTTTGCAGTTTTTATATTGTATCAATTTCCTGTTAAGTTTTCCATCATTTTAACATATTTACTGATTTATGGAATTTCTAACTTATGTGAACAACTAAAAACTTTGATTCATAATTTTGAATTATTATTTTACTCTTTTTATATTTTATTTTATTTTGTGCTTTGATTTGATGTAATTAACATTTTCCGTTCATCGACTTTCTAGCTTCTGCCGTGTAAAAGCTCGATTCTCCGATCACGTGAATGTAAAAATTTTATGCTTTGATTATTTATAATGTTTTAATAATACGTTTTAAAATTTCCAGGTATTTACCATTGTAGTAGATTCATTATTTTTTAGTCCTGCTGGGTGATTGCCCCTTGGCGGATCTCGTGAGTGTAAAACTTTTTCTTGTCGTTAAATCGAAAGTTCTATTGATTGTTATGAAAAATTAGCGTAAATATATGAGGTAAATTGTTTGGCTAAATTTTTAAATGATTGTGAGAATAATAATAGAAAATACAAATTTTCTGGAGGTGTTCTTGTAAAAGAAGGGTGCCCTGCTAGGATCCAACCAAAGGTAATAACACTATTCTTAATAAGAAAATACATTTATTTAATTAAAGTAAGAAAAAAATCATTATTGGAATGTATTATCTATTGCAAAAAATTTTATACGAATCACATGTAAAGATCTACACAATATGTTGAGATTTAACTTTCCCTTAACCTTTTCCATATCATGAGTGAAATTGTAGATTTAGATATTTAACACATTTGCTAACATGTGAAGCTTCCTAGACATAAAAGAAAAACTAGTTGTATAGAAATATCAAAGATTCTATATTCTAATTATTAATGGAATATCTCTCTCTCTCTTGGTAGAATCACTCTTTATAAAGACTATTAAGGGATCAATGTAATATATTTTTCAAAGCATAATCAAGCATTTCAACTGGTTTATAAAACTTCTATAGAGTTCATTAAAGCTAATCTTGAAGTGGGTATTGAAAAATCTTCAGTATTAGAATATGTATTCGGTTAATAGAAGTTTAATTGTACTTGACTAATAAGGAATGCTTTACTCTGTTGCTCATGTTATTATTAATAAATTAAATACAGGAAATATGTATTGTGTTTCAACATTCTGAGAGAAAGGGTGCCCAGTTAAAAATTAATTGCATTACGCCTTCAATGCACTTGGAAGAAATGATTAAATGATCTTGTTTTCCAATTTTGAAATGCGAAGGGAAATTTCTCTAGTAGCTCATTTGGAAGGAATAAGTTCAATCAGATGTAAACAAATAATGGAAAATTTTAAAATTGCATCGACTGATAAAAAGCCTGCTTTCAATAAATATTTGATGATATTTATTGTAATTCAGCCTACTAATAGTATAAGTCACATCATCTATACTTCTGTATGCCAATACTGATAAAAATATATATTGTTAATCTATATTCACAATACATGAATGTCCAATTATTTTAAAATGAAAATTTAACTTTCAAGCAGATAGTTTGTTGAAAATACAGCATGACACATATTTAGCACATTATAGAATTTTAAATGGTACTCTCCCCAGTTTATATCCTCACAACCTATTTCCATTTCAAAATGAATTGAAGATTCCTGACAGATATTTATGACCGGGCAACAAATTCTTGGTTTGTAAAATCGCGGACTAATGGAGATGTATTTTATGTTGTTAAAAAGATTATGGTAGCATTTCAGAAAGAGGCTATGTGTGTGTGTGATCAATGCCATTACAGGTGTGTAAAATTATCATGTTCGGCTTGGTATACATGTGAATGCTCAGATAATCATGCACCATGTAAACATATTAAGTTCATTCTTAAATTGTTTGAGAGATTCCATGTTGTTGAAAATGTTGAATATACTTCTTTCCATATCTCAGATAGAAAGTGTGGTATGGGGTCTTCCGCCAAAGAAATATGTAATGACATAAGAAAAACCAGGAGACTGAACTTCTACTTGTAGTATTAAATTGTTTATTGCAAGGTAAAATAGTTCAAGAACAATTGTCTCAACATGCAATTCAGTAAAAGAAAGGTAAAAAGTAATTACTAAAGAATTATTTACCTGATCCTCTTGTACCTACCTTCCAATCAGCATTTAAACTAGCAGTAAATATTTAAGCCAACTATTGGGGATATAAAAAGGAAAGCTCTGAAATGTTCTGTTTTTAGTTGTCAAGAAAGAAAACATTCAAGCTCAGGCAAGTCAGCATTACTCAATTCAAAAGCTATTTGCAAAAAAAAAAATTAACTGTATCTTTAACACCTGATATATGTTTATAGTGGAGTTGTTTTATGTTTTCCAAGACATTTAGCTATGTTTTTATGGGGTAAAGTTGTTGTATATTTTTATATCAGATGAGGAGGTAAGTAATTATCAAAAATGACCAAATTTTTGTCACAAATGGCTGTATGACAGTATATTAGAAGTATATAATTTAAAAATCATGCAGGATAGAGATTCCATTGCATTTGAATGTTACCACACAAATTTTGGAAAGTGATGGGAATATGGTATTTTTTTATATCATTCATTCTTAATAAAATTTTAGGCAAAAAAATTGATTTATACTTTTGGAACATACAAATTTAGAAATTACATGTATACTTTTTGCAGGTAAGTGTTTAATATAAAATATATAGAATCGGGTGATGTTAATGCTTGCTATCAATACAAGCAATTTGATCTTAAAAAGTGCTAGATGGAATTTTCAGCTGTGGTGACATATACATTATAATTGCATCACAGTTGTGAAAGACTTTCTAAAGCATTAAAGATTGTGTAATGTAATTAATTATATATATATATAGTAAGTAATATTTATATGATGGGAAATGCAATACGAGTTAATATTTTATTTAGTTTTAAAAGCAATCAATTGTCTACTTTTTTTAAGACTGTCAACAATATTAGTTACACAACACTTTTTAATACAGTAGGTATAATCCAAAACCATTTGAAAAATACAATGGTTTGCGCAGTAAAGTAGCTTAAAGAGTGGTGCATTCCATCTTATGTCAAAGCGGTACAAGTAATAAATTTTTCTTAAATCGAAAAACCTTGTATAGTTGATTTTTCATAATTTTTACAAGTTCCATAAGTAAACAATCATTAGCTGCATAGTTATTTATATTAAAATTTTAACATTTACATGCAACATAAATACATTTAAGGAAAAAAAAACGTTTAACAGTACATGTTTCGTAAAGAAAATTACGAAACTGTATTTCTTTTTTTTTAAAAAGGTATAAAGTATTCATTCAGTTTTGAAATCCTAGAAATATTATGTAAGTCAATTATTTCTTTGCTACTTTCCATAATAAATGATTCTGTTGTAGCTAAGTTCATCAAAATCGTTTCCTTCAACCCCACATAAGTTATACTAGAATCCTAAGAGGGTTTTCAGATAAAAATATAACTTAGTTCTTCGTTTTGCTAGTTATTTTTGTAATGCTTGATACTCAGCTTAACAAATATTAATTTTTTAAAAATACTATTACAACTTCAATATTTTCGCGATTTATACTTTTGTATTACTATTTAAAAAAATTTCCAGTTGTGCTAACTTTTGAAGACTTTCAGAAATATATAAAACTTTCAGCTAATTGATGAATTGAGCCTTCACATAACAAATAGCGATCTTACATCGATAGATTAAATCAGTCGCATTAAAATAGAAAGATAGCTTTTTATTGAACCTCGTAAAAATGTTTGTTAATGTCTGTCTCAATTGCTACTATTACTTATTCAAAACTTGCATAAAGACTTCTATTTTTCTTTGGTGATCTTTTTGACAATCACATCGTTCTGATTTTAAAAAAAATGTATTAAAATAATTTTATATTATTATACTAATATTTTATTTTAGTAAAATGGGGAAATTCCGTAGAACTATTAATCTTGGAAGGGTTTTATTTGAAGTGTAAGAAGATATTGCTGCAAAATAAAAGATTCGCAATAATATACTTTAGTATTCTAATGATATATTTCAATTATTGTGAGATGAATGAAAGAAATGCATTTATTAATTTCAGTAATGAAACATGTAAAACGAAATACAAAACAGGGTCGGATGTGTGTAACAAGACAAAATTTGCTTGATAGTAAATTGAGAGAAACTCAGGAACGATCACAACAATCTCATATTAGAAAGATTTGTCTGATGATTATAAAAAAGAATTCAAACAACACCTTATTTATTATAAATTTTCCGATAAATATCTCCGAAGTTTCGGGTTTTTTTTTAATATCTAACTATTGGATTCAGTTTATTGATCAGCAATAAAATAAAGAAATGTTTAAAAAATTTGCTTAGTATAAAAAATGCATAAAATAACAATTGAATACTATGAAATTAGAAACCTGTGTGTTGCTCCATGACCCAATCGATCAATTTAAAACATTGTCAGCATATATATATACCTGATAAGATTTGGGCTAAAAAAACAAATTAAAAACTTCCTTACTGAGATCACTATGTACCCTAAGCTTAACATTTATAAAAACAAAATATAGACCTTTATAAATCGTTTCTAGGTTTAAAAAGAAAGAAGGGGAGAAAAAATATTGTTTTAGCGAAATGATTTTATGTTCATTGCAACAATAAAATTAATTATTTGTTAGAATTTTTTCGATAAATATCCGAAGTTTCTCGGTACTTTTGGCTTCCTAATCATTACATTAAATTCTTCAATTAACAATAAAATAAAAAGATATTTATTAAATATGCTCAATTATATAAAAAATAACGCATAAAATAACCATTGAATACCATGAAATTAGGAACCTGTGTTGCTTCAAGATCTAATCATTCAATTTTAAATACTGTTAACTATACGCTCTTAAGGCGATATGGTACCATCTTCACAATTTTTGTTTACTTTTAATATTTGGTTTTAATTGCATTTTATAAAGATTACTAATTCCATTGCGCAAAATGTTTGTAAAATTTAAATTTTTTTACCTTTTTTAAGCATTTTTTAAATCCCTAAGGCTTTTTAAATATTTTCAAAAAAATTTTCCAAGTGTCTTATAATATATTACATAAAACTGTGCATGGGTTTTTTTTTTCTGCTGCTGCTCTTTAATTTTTTATTAATTTTTTTATAGTTAAACTTCCAAAAATTCCCAAAAAAACATTAATTTTGATTTTGAAATTTTTTAGAAAAAGTACTAAACACACACATGTTAGAGCTAATCCTATGCACAGTTTTACAAAACATACATTTCAGAACATGTATAAAAAATTTCAAACCCATACTTCAATTACCAAAAAGGCCTTAGGGTTTTGAATAACAGTATATGTACAAAAATTCAACATGGAGAAATATGAGTTTGAAGTTTTCATTCCATGAATAGCATGATATAATATTCATCGAATAGTCTGAAACTTTTATGAAATGTTAATTAGCTTATTTAAAACTACTTACCATAAAAAAATTGTACAATTGTAGAACAATTAAACAGTATACTGCCGTAATAAATATATAGAAAAAAACGAATGAAAGATCAATATTTCATAAAACTTTATCTTAATAATTATAAAAAAAAAAAAAATACACACACTTCAGAGCTAATTCCAAGCTCAGAGCTAATGCACAACATGTACAAAAGATGTTTATGCCTTTATTTTTTATTTCCATGATTTTAAAAGCCTTCGCATGTTAAATATTGTACACGAATAAAAGCAAAATCAAATAATTTATAGATAAAATACATCAAAATCTAAGAACTGTATATGTGCATTTGTTTAAATAAATATCTTAAAATATTTTAATAAAAGTGTTGAATCTCGCACACATGGGATATATATATATCACCAAAAACAAATATATAAAAATGGGGAGTTTTTCTATTCTTGCGAATTAGATTTTTAATTACCCGAGTTATCAAAATGAGATTTAGTATTTGTGCTTTGGGAGTATCCGTTTGGAAGTTTTAATTTAATTCATAATAATATCATAAAAAGCACGCACACCTTTTAAATCTCGACCAAATCCATTTGATCTTCCCAGTAAATAATTCAAAAACTAGAATTTTTGCATGAATTGCACAATTCTTTCTTAAAATGATTTATTACTGCTTGTATAATGTCAATCTCATTGAAGCGTATTAGAAAAATAATTAAAATTCATTTTTTATCAGGCTCTTTTCTAGTAGATAATCTGAAATGTAGGCGGGGTAGTTGCTGTTTAGCGTCAAACATTGCTCCATTACTTTATGAAAAATGCAGGTAAAGCTTTGAAATTTTGCAGGCATATTTATAAAGATTCGGGGTATCAAATAAGCCAATAAAAAAATTTCGACAGTTTAATGATTTTTAGTGTACCATATCAACTTAATAAATTTCGGGAAGAAAAGAAAAATGCTTGAGGCAATTATAAGCGCAAAATACAAACATTAACAAATCGTTTCGAGGATTAAAATATATTTATTTTTACGTATATATGTTTAGTTAATTGATGTTATTTTCATTGCAGCAATGTACGATTAATAATAATTGGATTATTCCAAATGAGATATAATGGATAAATATTTTTACTCGTCAAACTCAAAACTAAATCGCCAAAATCATAAAAGTACGTTGAACTTTCAAGATACAGCTGTGGAAGCAGTTCAGTTATTTGGTTATCTTTCAGCAATGAATTATTTGCTGACAATCCCTGATTTTGGGATACGTACGGTTCCAGATGTTTCGAGGGAGTGGTCTTCATGTAAAGGTTTTAGAAAAAGCAGTTTTGTAAGTTTGACACAATGAGAAAAATGTTGTGTTAAAGCTTGAGCGTAGAATCAAGGCGATCTTGAATGACTGTGCCGCGAAACCTTCCATAAACACTTCTGTCATTCTATATGTGTTAGTTGTTAAACACAGATTTATATTTGTACTGAAGACATCAGTATTTGCTTCATCATTTAATTATTCACCAAAATGATTGAAGATAAAAAATTTCTTACACATTATAAATATTTTAAATATAGTGATATCACATTTAAAATCAGATCCATCATAAAATAATTTGAATCAAATATTATTCGAAATAAGCTTGCAATTACAAAGAAATGCAAAGGAATTCAATCAAAAAAGTTCTGTATAAAATCTACATAGTATAATTTGAAAAGTATTTCTTCATATTTTCCTCGCGTTCGCATAAAATTGAATAACGAAGGGAAAAAAAAATGTGCTTGAATCTTTGCTATAAAATTAATGTGTAACATTATTGCAATGAAAACATTTTTACTTGTGATAAATGTTGAGTAAATTTATTTGAAAATATATCACTATATTTTTTTACTTATAATTGCACGGAAAACTTTTTTAATAAAAATGCAATTAGTTATTTAACGTATTGTTAATGTTCGAGATTTGAAACACTAGCAAGTATTAAATTATTCGAAAAATGGAACTACTAAATAATTCAAATGGTGCCTAGTAATGAGATATGCACAATACTATTTCGAAGTTCTGAAAAGACATAACTATTTTGCTCGAAGGAATAACTATCAAAAATGCTAAAAATTATAAAGTACAGACACAGGGGGGGGGGGAATTCAAACAAATACAATGATATAAAATTTTTCATGAAAATAGCTCACACATACCTTAGCTGTTAATATTTTTGTTTTTAATGAGTTTTTCTTTCTTTCTTTTTAGATAAGTTTCTAAAAACAGGTATATTTCCGAATATATCAAAAGAAAAATTTAAGACAGATGGTAGAAAATTATTCATAATTTCAAAAGAAATAAGCTGTATGTTTCAGAGAAAGTACAAAAAATCTTTTTAGAGATAATTGAGTATTGTTGCATAGGTTGCGATTTATTATAATAAAATTACACAAGAGAAACAAATTTGCTAATTATGGATGAATAGCACATAAACATTTCGGTATATTATATTTTCAAATGCTCATATGTGAGGAGTTTTTTTTTTTTTCATCCATAGTTTTTATAATATTTTCTAAGATAATAGAGCTTTTTCCAAAAAACAGAGTATATTTTATTTTATGAAGAATAAGATTTACATGTTTCGTATATTATTCATCTGATGCAGTCTAATAAAATGTATTACGGTGCCTTTATATCATACTTTATTAATAAAATTTTTGGTAAAGAAAATTGATTCATACTTTTGGAACAAACGAATTTAGAAAATACCTGTACACTTCTATTGCAGGTAAGTGTCTAATATTAAATAGTGGCCGCGGTAGCCAAGTGGTCAAGGCATCGGATCGGGCTAGCATGTCATGAGTTCGATCCTAGTACCACTGAAGACCCGCTGTGTAGGGAAACGATGCGCGTAAAATCTGTCGAGAGCTCAAACGTCCTCCCGTTGGTGGGTGAGTTAGTTAGGAGAGGGGTGCCAGCTCAGGTGTCGTCCGCGTCACTTGACCATGGTTCAAAATTACGCGGACTGTCCCCAAAAGCCCTCGTGTAGCTGAACAGTGGGACGTTAATATTCACTAACTCACTCACTAATATTAATAAATATATTGGATCAGGGATATTAATGCTTGCTGTGTATACCAAAGTAATATGTTTTAACACGTATAAATAATTCTTAATAATAAATTATTCATCTTTGCGATATTATTTTTGTTATTAGTTATAAGGAATAGACCTTGAGAAATTTACCTTACCTATTTAGAAACAGAGGTTTTGCATCCATACACGATATTTCATGGGCAATGTCTAAAATGACGGTGAAAGTAATATAATGTGATTGTCTTTATTATTGGATAGATATATTAATAAGAATTTGCTATTTTTTTGTCCAGTAATAAGCCATTTTTTTATATACTGCATTTGTTTCATAAATACTTAAAATAGTTGTAATTTTTCAGGTTGCTTTTTATGTGTTCTGTATATCAACCAAATATATGAAGCAAATATTCTTGCATCTTAGAAAGTCTGACTTTTTTATCTCAAAAAGTGCTAGATGGGATTTCTTGCTGTGGTGACATGCATTTTAATTGTTATAACAGTTGTGAAAGACTTTCTACAGCATTAGAGATTGGGTAATGTAATTCATTGGAAAAAATATTTATATGATGGAAATGCAACAAGTTAAAATTTTATTTATTTTAAAAGCACTCTGCTTTTTCTAAGACTGTCAGCAATATTAGTTACACAACACTTTTTAATACAGTAGATATGATCCAAAACCATTTGAAAAAGACAATGGTTTGTGCAGTATAAAGGGTGTGTAACAAATTTTATTGAAAAATTTCCTTATTGAGATCACTATGTACCCAAAGCTTAACATTTATAACCTTCATAATTGTTTCTATATTCAAAAAGAAGAAGGAAAAAAAAAAACATTTTTTAGCTAAAGGATTTATGTCATTGCAGCAACATGCGTATAATATTAATTGGACAATTCCAAATGAGTTACAATGGCTAGTAATTCTGTCAGAGATGTTAAATCACCAAAACCTTAAAGTAAGCCGATTTTCAAGATTTGGCTGTGAAATAAGAATTATGTGTTGCCGTTCCTGATTTAGGGGTGCGCAAGATTCAGAGATAAAAAGCGGAGACAGAAGACTGACTGCCTTTCCTCTGAAAAGGGCTAATTTACTTTTGACATTTATTGCAGACATCTGGTCAAAGTGGTTCAATAGTATCCGCTTAGAGGTGTGGTCTTCCGAGAAAGCAATTTGAAGATGTATTTTTGTTCCATTGACACAATGCAGAGCGTTGAGAAAAAATTTGCGAGTAAATCAAAGCTATTTTGAAAGATTACCGCGTCATTTTTTAAATCATCATCTAGTTCGAATGACATAGATCTATATTTATATGAGATCAGCAATATTTTCTTCGTCAATTGATTACCTGCAAAGCAGTTTGAAATGATTAAGATAAAAAATTTCCTACACTGGGGAAAGTCAGATATATAAACGAAGCAAAGTTTTATAAGAATGTAAATACTCACATTAAAAATAGATATATCATAAAATAATTTGAATCAAATATAAGCCGAAATTAACTATGCAATTATAAAGAAATACGTAGGATTTAGTAAGGAAATTTCTACGTAAAGTTCAAAAAGTATTTTTCTTGTTTTTTTCACGCGTTCTCATAAAATTGAATAACAGAGATATTTATAAAGCTTTGCAATAAAATTCCATGTGTAAGAATATTGACAATTGTTAAGTACAGTTAGATCATTTTTACAAGTGGTAAAAGTACAGCAAAATTGCATTCATATACATTAATATTTTTATAATCCTAAAGAAAAACTTTTATTATTAAAATGTAATTAATTATTTAACGTATGTGTAATTTGAAATACTAGCAAGTAGTAAATCATTTGAAAAATGTTTCGGATGGTACCAAGTAATGAGATACGCACAATATTATTTATAAGTTCTAAAAACATGTCTACTTTGCTAGAAGGGTTAGCTATCCAAAATACTAAATATTATGAAGTCACAGACAATTGTGTGCACAGGAAAATCAAACATATACAATAATATAAAATTTTCATGAAACTAGTTTAGCTGTTAATATTTTTGTTTTTAATCTTTTTTTTTAAAAAAAAAATACGTATATTTCCGATACGGTGAAAATTGTTTAACACGAAAACTGATTATTTTGGAATGAAATATTTTTTCGTGTTAAAGGATATAGTAAAAAAAAACATATTTCACCAAAATTAAGTTATTAGAGTACATTTTATTTATATAGATCTATCAAATCTAA